>JABYQQ010000041.1:0-73595 GCA_022605405.1 Earliella scabrosa
ACCCAGATGAGTTTACTCCTGCCCTCATCTCCCAACATAACGCCTATGGACATTGCGCGGCTCAGGGCACACAACGCCGAACGTGACTATATGTTGTGAGTGGGGTCATATAAGTGCAGTACAACATGAAGGTATGTCATCGTTGTGGTTGTCGTCATTGAGGCAAGTGTTCAGAATGGCACCTTCCCCTGGTGCCAGTCATACCCTCATTCCTGAGCTCGTCCCCTGGCCCCATCTCCCGGTCTCCGCCGTCCTCACCGCTCACTTGTGACTACAGACCTTGTGGAGACTATGCGCTTCGTGAAGGTTCCCGATTGCTCGGTAATCTACTGACTGTCTACGTCTTGTTAGCCTGTAGATTCATTTGTACCGCGTATACTACTGTACTAGTAGAACTCAATCAATTACATTGGTGTTACTTCCTCTTGGCACTCGACTATGCGACCACATCTCGATCTCAACGCAAGATCTGCGAGTCGCGAGGCTCTTCCAGGGTTCTTCCGTTGACCTAGTACCACCCCGTCCCAGTCACACTCGGCCATCACGGACATGCCAGCACTAGGTCTGTGGACATCTCTAGACATCTCTAGAGCGCCCCATCACGAGCTCGGTCAGTGCAGCCTCACACTAGGGTTGTACGAGGTAACCCCTTTCGGGGCATACTAGGTACTGTAGGCATGGCTTCTACGAGATACCCTATTCAGTCCTAGTATGACGTCTCCTATAACCGGGCTTCACGCAGTGATTATATCACTCGCGCGCTTCCATACATCCGCGGGAGGAAAATGACGCCGGCGTAGGATTATCTGAGGATTATCCTCAGGCGGGGGGGTCGCGCAGTGCGGTAGAAGCGCGCGAGGGATGATCCCCCGGATTATCTCGACGAGCGCTAAGGAGACCGAGGGCTCTGCGCGCACCGAAAATAATCCTGAGGGGCGTCTATTTATTTCTTAACAGGCGTTTTGATCTAACGCCCAACAGAGCTTAGCATGGAAAGTTAATCCGGCTTTGCTGAAGTCACTGGGTCACTTTGATCTATACCCAGCTCCCCAATCGAATGTTCCTCGAAGATATCCCAGAGATATTTCAGCTTGGCGGTGATGAACTTCAGACCTGGAAGGCTGGGAGCCGACTGTAAGTCGAACAGAGAGAGATCTTCAGTCAGTGAGCGAACGACTCTATTGCATAGATAAGTACCTGTAAGTCGAACAGAGAGAGACTACAAGTACTTAGTCAGTAAGTAAGTAGAGAGCATATGTATGTATGAGACTTACTCTTCAGTCAGTGAGCGAACGACTGAAGAGCAGAGGCGAAATGTGAGCTGCTTATATAGACGTAGGGAAGGTAGCTGAGTAAGCGTAGAAAGCAGTCACATGTTAGCCACAAGACGATGAGTAAGAGGCATACGAGGCTATGGTGCGAGGATGAGTCAGTATGACGTGAGGATGAGCACCAAGTCTGAGTCAGACATAAGGTCTGGAACTATCCGGAACATCGTAGAACGCACTGGTACGTAGAGGTAAAGTCCGGAAAGAAAGAACTATCGTACAGATGCAGAGTTATCTATATATAGTAACGAAGAAGTATAGCCCATGCTGTGCGTCATGTGAATGCATAGCCACAAGTCCATATGGGGACATATCGGTCCGGACAGTGCCGGATAACCCTAAGTTCAACACTCCCACTCGTTCAAGATGTGACATAAGCAAGACCAATCTCTTGGACAAACTTCGACTGAATTGCCAAAGGCACATTCTTAGTCAGAGCGTCGGCGAGTTGATCCGCAGTTGCTACATAGAAGATCTCGGTCGATCCCAACTCCACCTGCTCTCGGATGAAGTGGTATCTAACCTCGATGTGCTTGGTCCGGCGGTCGATCACGGGATTGACGGACAGGAAGATAGACCCCTGATTGTCAAGACACATGGGAGTTGGTCGAGACATGTCATCGCCGAGTTCTTCACCGAACGTCCTCAGCCACACCAATTGACGACAAGTGTCAGAGGCCGCTTTATACTCCGCTTCGGTCGAGGAAAGCGAAATGGTAGGCTGACGCCTCGATGCCCACGATATAGCAGCACCTGCCATCAGAAAGATGAAGCCAGAGGTAGAGTGCCGATCATCACGGTCTTCAGCCCAGTCCGAATCGGAGTACGAAATCAGACCGTCATTAGACGCTCCCTGGTAGCGCAGCCGGTACGCCTTAGTACCCTGAAGATACCGGAGGACATACTTGGCATAGTGAAGATGCGCATCTGAGGGATTGGCATTGAACTTTGAAAGCCGCGTGACAGCAAAGGCTATGTCGGGCCGCGTACCGAGCATGGCGTACAGAAGACTGCCAATCAAGCTCTGATAGCGCTGACGCGACGCATCGGTGGCGGTGTGCTCAGATGACTCTAGAACAGCACCAGCAGGGAGAGGGGTACGCGACGGCTTACAGTCGGCCATGTGAAAGCGCTCGAGAACGGACTGGATGTACTCTTCCTGGTCGATCTCGATGATCCGCGTAGCACGGTCACGAGTGATGCGAAGACCAAGGAAACGCTGAACTGGTCCCAAGTCCGTCATTTTGTACTGCTTAGAAAGCGAACGCTTCACGTGCTGTAAGTGGCCAGGCTGATCGCCGAGGAGAAGTAGATCGTCGACATAAAGAACGACGATAGTGACGTGATCCCCCCCTTGTCGCCGATATACATAGATCCCGGCATCGGAATAGGTCCGTTTGAATCCCAGGCTAATAAGCGACTGGTGGATTTTCACGTTCCACTGACGGGATGCCTGCTTAAGACCGTAGATAGCCTTTTTCAGCAGACACACGTGATCCTCCTTGCCAGGAACGATCCAACCTTCCGGCTGTTCCATGTAGATCTCCTCATCCAGATCGCCGTTAAGGAACGCGGTCTTGACATCCATTGACTCGATGTCCCAGTCCTCAAGCGCTGCATGCGCGAGAAGGTACCGGATAGACTCGAACCGCGCCACAGGGGAGAAGGTCTCGTGATAGTCCTCGCCCCACACCTGAGTGAAACCCTTAGCGACTAGACGAGCTTTGTACCGCCCATCATGCTTGATGTCATAGACCCAGCGGTTGGAGACCACGTGCCGATCTTTTGGACGAGGGACAAGGACCCAAGTCTTATTCTCGAGCAACGAGTCATACTCCGCTTTCTCCGCATCACGCCATTTCTCAGCTTCAGGCGACTTCATGGCTTCCTTGTGGGAGTTTGGAATGCCAGTTTTGTACTGAGATGCCATGAGAAACATGAGAAGTGCTTGGTCCTCTCGCTGCGTGCCATCCGGATCAGTCCGGGCATCGACTTTAGCCGGTGGCTCGTCGCCGTACACGTTATCACGAGTCTTTGACTCAGACCGTTTACCCGCATTCTCACGCCGTGGTCTGTCACGCGCAAGGCTGGGAGGCTGTTCTCCCACTGGAGGGTGACGTCCTCGCTTGTGAGCAGGCTTAGGCGGTGGTACAGCAGGCGGTTGAGGCGGTTGCGGCGGCGGAGGAGCAGGGGCGTCGGCTGGAGGAGGCGCTTCAGCAGGAGGTGGCTGAGCATCCGCTGGAGGGTCAGGTGGTAGATCTGGGAGTTCAGGAACAATCTCGGGATGGAGGTCGTCCTCATGACCGTCGACATCGGCTTCAGAAGCCTTATCAGACTGATCATCTGGGAACGGATGGTCATCCGGGGTAACAGGATGGTTGCCGGGGAGTTTACGAGCAGGGAAAGACTCTTCATCGAATGTCACATCGCGAGACACTACGATAGAGCGGTTGGCTGGATTCCAAAACTTATACCCCTTGGAACCAGACTCATACCCCACGAAGATCATCTCGACAGCCTTCTTGTCGAGTTTCCCTTCGCGCTTTGCCTTCTGCACGTGTACAAAGGCTTTGCACCCGAACACTCGGAAGTAGGAGACGTCCGGAACGGTTCCGTCCCACTTGGTGATGGGGCATTGCCATTTGTGTCGACGCATCGGTTGACGATTGTAGATATGAACGGCTGCATCAACGGCGAGTTGCCAGAAACCGTAACTAAGACCTGCCTGATGGAGCATGGCCATGGCCTTTTCGACGATAGTACGGTTCCAGCGCTCAGCGCGTCCATTCTGCTGCGGAGAGCCAGGCATGGTCTTCTGGTGCTCGATCCCGTGCGAACGAAGAAGCTCAGAGAACTCGGTAGAAGTGTATTCTCCCCCTCGGTCCGAGCGGACCTTCTTGATCTTTCGACCGGTCTGGGTCTCAGCCCACGCCTTGTAGTCGAGGAACGCTTGGAACGCATCCGACTTCGACTTAAGGTAGTAAGCACGGGCGAGTCCGGAGTAGTCATCAATGAAACCGGCGAAATACTTGTAACCTCCGATAGCTTGTGTGCGCATCGGGCCATCAAGATCGGTGTGAACGAGCTCGAGTGGTTCCGTAGCACGCTTATCAGAAGGCGGGAAGGGGAGTCGAGTGGATTTGCCCCAGGCACATCCCTCACACGGTTCATCTTCGTCTTCAGGGGAATCAACAGAATCAACCCCTCGGACGTTCTTCGGGAGATGGCGCAGCGCATCCTTGCCGAGATGACCAAAGCGACGGTGCAAGGTACGAAAACGGCTGACGTTAAGATGAACACGCTGGCCATTGTGAAGTTCGAGCTTCGCCCAGTAGATATTGCTCAGGACGTTGTACTCCGCTTCAAGGATCTTGCGACCCTTGATTCGAATCGTCGAACCAAATTTGACAGCGCCTTCTGGCAGCTTGTCAAAGATGCACATCTTCCCATCTCCTTGGACAAGAGAGTACCCGTTGCGCTCAATGGTGCCTGTCGAGAAGATACGACCTCTCAACTTCGGGATGTAGTACACATGGGTGAGCGCGATCGGAACTTTGTCACCATCAACCCAAGTGTTACCACGGACCGTGCCCTTCCCGAGAGCAAGGATCATGTTGCTCGCATCAGCAGTATTGAAGCTGATGGGCGTATCAAACGGTTGATACTCGGAGAAGTCACTTAGGTCGCCCGTGATGTGTTGAGAGGCACCTGAGTCCATCAGCCATGCAGTCCAGTTCTCACTAGAGGCAACGAGGGCCTCGGGGTAGAAAGAACCAACAATGTTAGACGACGCGACTACATTTACAGACTGAGACTCGATGACGGTATGCGCATGGGGCTGATTGTCCTTGTTATTCCCTTTGTCCTTGTCCTTATCCTTGTCCTTCGCCTTTCCCTTTCCCTTGCCTTTGCCCTTGGGCTTCTTCTCGGGATGCTTGTCCCAGCAGTTAGACTCATGATGATTAGAGCCACCGCAGTGAGAGCAAGGACCCTTAGGCTTAGGCTTGGTCTGCGAGACCCGGTTCGCAGATTGTCCGGCCTTGCGCAGCGACTCCTCGGCCAAGGTCTTGGACATGATGTCCTCGACGGTGACCTTGTCGACATCGATGGTCGCCATGAGCGCAGAGATCATAGACCGATAGGACTCCGGAATCTTCGACAGAAGGAGGAGGGCCTTCATCTGGGCAGAGAGCGTCACCTTGTTCTTGGTGATGTCATCCATGCGGTTGACGATACGCATCATCTGATCCTGGAGGGGCTTCTGCTCATTCATCCGAGGTTCAGCCACAAGGGTCTCGAACTGTCCCCAGACGTGAGCGCTGTTCGGCGTGCCAAACTTGTCCTTCAGGGACTTCCACATGTCCGCTGCGGTCTGTTCCCGAGATGTAGTGGTAGAGGACCCACTGGTTGTAATGGTGTCGAGAATTTCCGCATCGAGGATGTAATGGAAGCTCTGAGCGACCCGCATGTACATCATGCCGCGAGCCTGCCCGTCGAGCTTGTCCCAGGACTCCTGCTTGTCAGCAGCAGTCGGACGTTTGGTCTTGCCGTTGACGACGTCCCAACAGCCCATGAAGATGAAGTAGCCCTTCATCTTGGCAGACCAGTCGGTGTACTGGTTCGCCGACGAAAGGGAAGGGATAGAGTCGAGCTTGACGTCTCCCATGATTGATAAGAGAAAGTGCGATGAGTCGAGATAGTCCTCCGAGAAGTCTACGGATGTTGTTACCGGTGCGACCGGTGGAAGCGGTGTTGCGATAGGAGGAGGTAACTCGATGAGAGGAGGAGGGAGAGTCTCGATTGGCTCAGGGATAACCTCCGGAGTAGGAGGGATTAGGACGATAAAAGGAAGAGGAGTGGTATAGGGTGTGTCTGATGCGACTGGAAGGGCAGTGTTGACTCCAGCAAGGAAATCCTCTTGGTCAGGAGAGGGGAAAGCCCACTTGAATGTGTCAGGATAATCTTCGGGTTGAACGGGAACCCCGTTGTACCGATGAGGACAAGGACTCCGGTGACAGTTGTACCAGAAGCCGTCCTCCGGATGGAGATGAGAATCGGCAGGGTATTCCTCGTCAAGAACGTGTGGAAGTTCCTGACAAGAGTCGACGGTGGGTTTGTAGTCAGAGGAGTCAGACGACGACTGGGAGTCAATCAGATCCTCGACTTCCGCCTCAGAGGGAGGAGATGCTGGTGTCGGCTCCAAAACTGTGGTCTAGAAGGGTGCGATGATTGACGATGCCACGTGCGAAACGGTAGATGGGGAACACCTATTGAGGCGAGCCAAGAGAGTCAGGAAGCTGGAGATCCCGACAATCTGGATAGAAGTTGCCAACTGTGCCCAGAAAGACTATAGTAGCTATACGAGAGCAAAGGGTACGGTAAGGAGGGTCCACACGGTTGTCCTCCGTCTCCAAAGGTGATAAGCACCCCGGATACAACTGCTGGCGGGCGCAAGTGCGTGGCCTGGCAGAGGGATACCTGAAAGCCCAAATGCCTCGAGAGCACAACAGGCTGTACAACAGTACTTAGCTATGCGACAACTAAACAAAAGCGCTCAGGGCTGCGTCACGAGCGCAGGAATGTCCCCCTGGCAGCAGTGTCGGCGGGCACAGTCAAGAGGTGAGGAAAGATGGAGGGAGCACGGGCAGAGAGTCGACGAAGAGAGAGGTGTGCGCACGAAGATGTCGACGAAGTAGCAACCGGTCAGAGCGCAGGGCTCATAACCTGATGAACTTCAGACCTGGAAGGCTGGGAGCCGACTGTAAGTCGAACAGAGAGAGATCTTCAGTCAGTGAGCGAACGACTCTATTGCATAGATAAGTACCTGTAAGTCGAACAGAGAGAGACTACAAGTACTTAGTCAGTAAGTAAGTAGAGAGCATATGTATGTATGAGACTTACTCTTCAGTCAGTGAGCGAACGACTGAAGAGCAGAGGCGAAATGTGAGCTGCTTATATAGACGTAGGGAAGGTAGCTGAGTAAGCGTAGAAAGCAGTCACATGTTAGCCACAAGACGATGAGTAAGAGGCATACGAGGCTATGGTGCGAGGATGAGTCAGTATGACGTGAGGATGAGCACCAAGTCTGAGTCAGACATAAGGTCTGGAACTATCCGGAACATCGTAGAACGCACTGGTACGTAGAGGTAAAGTCCGGAAAGAAAGAACTATCGTACAGATGCAGAGTTATCTATATATAGTAACGAAGAAGTATAGCCCATGCTGTGCGTCATGTGAACGCATAGCCACAAGTCCATATGGGGACATATCGGTCCGGACAGTGCCGGATAACCCTAAGTTCAACAGGCGGATGCGGTGGGGTTGTCGGATTCGTCCTGGGGCTGAACTCGGAGCAAAGCGGAGGCCAAGGACCAAAACACAGACTCCGCGTCGTACTCGAGCTTATGATAGAATTCTGAACGCGATGGTGGCTCCATTTCGACTGGATCCAGGCCCCGTGGAAGTGGAATCCCGCCATGAATGGTTGCATTCGGAGTGTCTTCATAGAGCTTGTACCGGTTAGGGCCATGCAACTTGTCGTAAAGCACCCGTGCCTCCGGAAGAAGGGTGGGCATGGGCTTCGAGCTGAGGGCTACGGCACTGAGCCAGACATGTCCTGCCGCGACTGAGCGTGCAATATACATCGGTGTGCCCTGATCAAACAATGAGATCAGTGTTGTTCTCGCACAGCACCTCTGCCACTGCCAGCACTCACTGTGCGACATGCAAGCTCGCTTGGCTTGGTCTTATCGTCAAGCCTGGCAGCGTTGTCGAAGTCGGTAAGCAAGCAGCATGCCTGGTATTCGTCGACACCCCTGTACTGAATGTCAACACCGTTCCACTGTCTGGCGCATGACGAATATACTACCTCATTTCCCCTCCAAGGATATCCTTAATAAGCGGAGGGCGATCTTCAATGAATTCGGTGCGGTCGCACTGACCCCACTTGGGATATAGCAGAATGTTATAGATGCTCATGTCGCGATGGAGAACATTGCGACGCTGCGCAATGGTTCGATGAACTGATATGCAATTTAGTGTGATTGAGGAGGGCTGACTCGGACACCACTCACCTTCGAGCACGTCGTAAATCGCCATGAGCAGGTCATTCACGGACTTCGCCTGCAAGAGATCTTCCCCGACGTCGGCAATAACGAGTCGTCGTCTTTCACGAACGTCGTACCCCGTCCCCGACATCATCCGCTTGCCTTCGGCGTCCAAGACGTGGCCTGTGCCGACAAGGCGAACCACCCCAGGCACGATGCCTTGACTGTGAATGTGCGACAGCAGTTCTGCTTCGTCATATCTTCGCGCAACCAGCCGGTAGTAGTCCTTGATGATGAGCTGTCTCGTAGGCTCAATCGACGGCCACTTGTACAAAAATACGGTCGTGCGTTTGCCCCAGGATTCGCCAAGGTAGTGAATGACACCTCCGGCGTATGTGCCAACGCCACCTACTGCGACGCTCCATCTTGCGGGCCCCGATGGATCGTCCTCTGAAGCGAGAGTCGAGATTGAAGCGTCGCGGAGGATGTGACCAGCAGGGGGATCATACAGGGAATAGACATACATTGCGAGAACGTCTAGGTCATCCCAGGAGAAAGCTTCGGATCTGTATGGCCCGGATGTGTCCGCGTAAATTATCTTGAAGCCTTCGGGATGGACACAGAGACCGTATACACCGGGGTGGTCGGGTCTAGCCTGCAAGTGTTGCCATGCATACGCGATAGCCTTCGCACGGGAGTCGCTCAGCACCTCGGTGACATCCACGTATGTTACGACGAGATGTGGTGCAGGTTTGTCGATGTGATCGCTAGCGATCGCTGTAGACACGGATGGCGAAGTATACTTTGGCGCAGACCACACGGCGACAAGAACCTGACTAGACAGATCACAAGCTGTGTAATGGTCCAGGAACTTGATGGGGCCAGCGTACTGTCTAAGCTGCAACCGTCCAAGATGAGGCTGAACAATGCCTGTGAGTATCACGTTGTAAACCAAGCAACACGTCGACCATGAATAATTGATGACTTACTCCACATGGTTTCGCTCAAGGAATTCAACAGCTCTCTCAGGTGACTTGGCGCGTCATGTCTGTTCTTTGATGCAGCTGTCGTGAGTTTGTTGCGAAGTTCCAGATGTCTCTTTGTGTAGATCTTGTACTCATGCGAGATCGGATATGCCGTAAGATGAGTCCGGATGAAAGCCGAATCCCAACTTATTTCAAGTGGAGCCACTCCGGGCGCGGATGACGGTTGGTGCATTGTGCGGAAGTTGTCCGACCTGACTGAGAACTCATAATAAACGTTGGTTAAATTTAGCTGATATGACACATGTAGATCAAAGATTGCTGCTGACCTGTGGTGTTGTTCAAGCGGTGGTCAGGACTCGGCAAGTTGAAGTTGTGAGATCGGAATTTGCTTGAAGCTGCTAGTTCAGAGAGCTGAGCATACTGTTCACTAGTAGTCATAAAAATCACATTAGACGTACCCTGGAGTTTAATGTCTGTCGTTGATGGTCCACTACGTGTATGATGATCGTTCGTGGTCAACGAATAAGCCGGCCTGCTGAGCTTAGCGCGCGACTGATTGCCATGAAGCGCCACGGCCCGGCCCCGCCTAAAAATCGACGCACTGTGTTCGGAAAGGCCTTGGACATCAACGACTGCTCAGGTCACATCATGTGCCATGGAAATATGTGCTGATCACATTGGGTTCAGTAGTAACAGTACAGGTCATGAGATTAATCATTAGAGTAAGTAGAGGAACACAATGAAGGGCGACACTGGACATCTCAGAGGGCGGGAGCAATAGTACAGACTAGTGCAATGTTGAAATCCGATGGGAGTAGAGAGACCAGAGAAGGCATGTGCAACGCGTCCCTAACCACCGTCATGTCAGCCCGAGACAATGATCTCAATTAACGGGGTTGAAACGATAAAATTCCAGTCCTCGCCTCCATAGGTAGGCTTGTGTTCTAGGCTAGTGACTTGAAGCCGCTTCGAGAATCGCTCACCAACAACTACCTTTTCGAGCTCCCGTGGCCGCTTCTTCGGGTTAAGACTCTCCGTCTTCTTCGGTTCGAACAATGCATGGGCGGGTTTCGGTGTGGGCTAACCAGTTGTGGGGCGCATTCTAGTGGGGTCTAGCGGAATGTCCTTGTCACGGTGCTCGACGAGATATTCGAGGATGTGGCGCTGCATCGCCTCGTGCAGATGGTCAGCGCGAGGGGGCGGTTTGGCCATCATGGGGTACGACGGTGCGACTTGTTGCGCGATCTTGTGCAAGAGGACCCCAACCGCTTCCATGGAGGGAAGCAGAAGATCGCAGTAGTCCTCCGGGAGAGGGTGGTTGAGAAAAACATACTCCCGGAAGTCCATGACTCGCCTGCGGTGGGGATTCCGGTCATTTATTTTGTGTTTCTCGAGAGCTTCCCATGCATCTGACAGGGCGAGCATCGAAGTGCCATTCTCTACATCATCCGATGGCTGGACCCGAATGATTGCAGAGAGTGCCGACCAGAAGACGGACTCCGCATCATACTCGGGCCTATGAGTGAAGGACTCTGGCTCCCCAACCGCCTCGTCGGACCGTAGTGACCCGCCGTGGATAGTACCTTCCGTGTCCTGAAACTGACGGTACCGTTCGGCCCCATGTACTTCCTCGTAAAGTCTGCGAGCTTCCTCAGACAGTTCAGGCATTGGCACATAAACCGCGCCTCTGGCTTTCCAGACCGCGCCGGCACTGACAGCGCGAGAGATGCACATGGGAATACCCTGTCACGATTTCATTCGCAGTTCCACAATGAGTTGGGTGGTTGACGCTTACCGTACGGCATGTTGGTTCATGCGGGGCATGCGGACTCTCAAGCTTGGCGGAGTTGTCGAAATCGATCAGAAGACAAGACGCTTGATAAGTGTCCTCGCCACTGCGTAATGACATTTCATGAGATGAATAACAACGTACAAGCTAGATAACTTACCATAAATCGCCAGTGAGTACATCTTCAATGGGAGGAGGCCGATTGTTCATGAAGCGGACATCTTGGAAATCGTCCCACCTGGGGTATACGAGGATGTTGTAGATGCTCATATCGTGATGCAGAATTTGTCGTCGCGCGACGAGGGTACGATGCACTAGGTAATACGTCAGTGGACTTCGCGAAACCAATGCAGGGTCAGCGTACCTTCCAGGGCGTCGTAAACCGCTCTGAGCAGGTGGTTGACGCTCCTTGCCTTGAGGAGCTCCACGCCAAAGTCGGCCATAACAAACGTCCGCCTAATACGCTTACCCGCACTTTCTCCTGACATCAACGGCTCGCCGTAAAGAGCACCCACTGTGACGGTGGTTAGACCTCGCTTGTGAGTGAGATCTGATCTGGTAGAGACTAAGCATACTTGGAGCACCCACGCCAACCGCTCACCCTTTGACTTTCGACTTTTGATTACCGTCTGTGGTGGCTCACACCGAGTTCGTGACGAAGTGACAACCAGTGAGGGTGCATGACGTGGTCGCCCTAGCGTCAAGCTGACGTAAGTACTCCGTTCAAGTTTCAGGCGCCAGTCCTTGGAGATGACTTAAGTTGTTTATGAATGAACACGCATCATACATACGAGCTGCGATATCGATATCATACAGGAATTAAAAACGTAGTAGCATACGAATCGGAATACAACAACATGACAACAAAATTGAAACCATCGCCCATGAGTGTGGACAGAATAGCCTCTGGAGAGAAGGGGGGTCTACCGGACTCTCCACTGAGGGATCTGACCAGCAACGTCTGTGGCATACCAACTCATCAAGAAACGGGGTTGTATGGATGGTGGAAGCCAGTCATCGCCTCTACAGGCAAGGTAAACTCCTTCGTCCGCATCGATATTCGCTTCTTGGCCTCGTCCTTCTCGGGTTCTCGGGTACGCTTGCGAGCGTTGACCACACTTCCATGGTTGGAGCCTGACGCTGACGTAGTGTTGTTTGCCTGTGATCCTGGGTAGACGGTGGAGCGCATCCTATTAGGGTCCAAGGGAATGTCCTTGTCGCGATTATCGACGAGATAGTTCAGAATGAGACGCTGCATTGCTTCGTGGAGATGGTCGGCCCGAGGGGGAGGTTTGTCCATGAGGGGGTAAGACGGCGCCACTTGCTGGGCGAGGTTGCAGAGCAGCGTGCCGACTTTCTCCATGCACGGTTGAAGTAGGTTGCAGTAGTACGACGTCCGGCAACATCCGAGGAAGACGTACTCCCGCTCATCCATGGTTCGCCTCATTGCGATCCTCTCAGGGTCGATGTTATGTCGTCCAAAACGCAGCCAGGCATCCGCGAGAGACATCGCCGACAGGGCCGTCTCTTCTCCATCGACCGGTTGGACTCGTAGGATGGCGGAAAGAGCGGACCAGAAGACGGACTCGGCGTCGTACTCCGGCTTGTGGTAGAAGGGCTCAGACTCTGGAACGTTGAGTGGGCCAAGGTTTGATGGGGGTGTTCCACCATGAATTGTGCCTTCTGATTCCTGAAACGCATCATAACGTTCGGAACCATGCAACTTCTCGTACAGCCTGCGAGCCTCTGCGGACAATTGAGGCATTGGGACCCACATGGCGGCGATGCCATTCCACACGGCTCCGGCACTGACAGCCCGCGAGATGTACATCGGCGTACCCTATGTCCCATACAGAGGTAAGCGTCATATGAAACGTCAACGGCAGTGGGATGCTCACAGTACGACAAGTCAGCTCATGTGGAGCATTTGAGTTTTCTAGTTTCGCCGAGTTGTCGAAGTCGATCAGAAGACAGGCTGCTTGGTATGCGGATTCGTCGCTGCAACATCAACAACATCAATGTAGTGTCAGAGCGACGGTGATAGACAAACTCACCGTAGCTCTCCAGAGAGTATATCTTCGATAAGCGGAGGACGATTCTGCATGAATGGGACATCTTGAAACTTGCCCCACCTCGGATACATCAAGATATTGTAAATGCTCATATCCCGATGCAACACCTGGCGCTCCGCCACGAGGGTCCGATGGACTGAGCATGCCACTGTCAGAACATACGATCAAACAAACGTGGGATTTACGTACCTTCCAGCGCGTCATACACTGCTTTCAGGAGGTCGTTAACACTTTTCGCCTTGAGTAACTCTTCACCGTAATCCGTCGCGAGAAACCTGCGCCTAATCCTCGTCTCCCCATCTTCCCCGGACATCAATGGGCCGTCGCCGTCCATCACGTCCTCCACCGAAGCAAAACGGACAACCCCGGGCACAAACCCCTCCATGTGCAAGCCACGTACCAGGTCCCCTTCATCGAATCTGCGGGTCAACTGGCGATAGTAGTCCTTGATGATGACGCAAAAACCTTCCCCAGGCCAGAGGGACTGGAACACTGTGGTGCGTCGACCCCAGGGATCGCCGCCAAATATCATCTTACAGTTCTCGAACGGTTTCCCGGGGCCAGCACTGACCCTCCAGATCGGAGGGCTGCCAGGATCGTTCTTGTTAGAGCTCTTCCACGTGATGGTTGGGTCCCGTAGCATATGTCCTTTGGGAGGGTCGTAGATGGAGTAGATATACGACGCAAGGACGTCCAAGCGATCCCAGGAGAAGTCCTCCGACATGTAAGGTCCAGATGTGTCGCCGTAGAAGACGTTGAAGCCTTGCGGATGCATGGCCAAGCCGTACACCCCAGGATGATCGGGACGAGCACGGAGATGCTGAAGCGCGTAGTCGGAAAGCTGAGACGGAGCTCCTCTTCGGTTCCCGAAGTCCTTCAGCTCGACAAAGGTCTCCACCCGATAGTGGGGTACGCCGGCCGTTGAGTAGCTATCAAGGACCTCCCAGGCGAAGAGCTTGTTATCCGCGCCAACCGGTGGGAAAAGACCGAGAAAGTCGGGCTTGTCCTGTACGTCTCCGAAAGGATAGTGGGTCGGGGGGCTGGAATGGTGGTCGACGAATTGCAGGGCGCTCTGGGCATACCCTAGATGGAGTTCATCCTTCCGATCCTTGATATGAGCTGCTGAGTAAGTAGGTGAGTACAGTTTCGAACAGCACGACTGGTGCACTCACACCAGATCTTGGCGCTGATATTGGTTAGTAGCTCCGAGCCAGGCTGGTACGTGGCTGACTCCGTCGTCGCACCTTCGAGCTTGTCTATGAGTGTAAGGTTGGCCTTGGTCTCGAGCTTCTTCAAAATGCTCTCTGGACATCGGCGAAGGTGTTTGTTGACGAACGCGCTGTCTGGCGCTGGAGGAGACGAAGAGCCTGTCAACTTCAAGTCTGCACGAGAGTAACCAGTGAGGCGAGGAGGTTTCACAGGAGTGGGTTGGTGCTCAGAGGACATACCATCGCCCGCAGCAATCTCAGACGACCTATCGGCATCGTCGCAGCCCCCGCCACCAGACTTGGCCGGTGGTTGGGGAGTACGCGGACGAGACTCGAGGGAGGACATCTTTCGACTGTGTGAGCTTGCAATCACAACAGCCATCGTTAGCGTCTTATATAGGGTCGGAGAGCGTGTTTGCGCGGCCACGGACGTGACGCGTGTCTGGACAAGATGGGACCACAAAAGAGATGTCGAGGACAGAAGACAGAGTGCGAAGCGCCGTCCAAGTTCAACACGGCCTCGCGTAAAGAGCATGAGCGTCTAATCGATCCTTTGTGACCAGATGAGCGCTTAGATCTACGAGTCCCTCCTGCCAGTCAATGTGCCCCAGGCTGCGATGAATACCTACTACCTATAGGTCAGCTGTAGTGCAATATTTTAAGCACAGTAGCACTCATACTCTATGCAGAATCTCCTGTCTCCCCTCAACTGCCGGCACGATCTCTCTCACAGTGTGACGGTGGTTAGACCTCGCACCAGTCGTCCGAATGGCCGGGGATCATTCTCGGACATTGAGATTGGGGACCTCGTCCATAACAAAAGAGGTTAGTAGAAACCGTCACAGCTGACGCTCTTTGAACGGCCCAAAACGTCATAGCTCTGGAAGCCTTGAGCCATGCAGCCTGAGCATGCTATCCTCGCGCGCCGCGGACAGATCTGGACAGATCACTTGGCCGAAACACCTACGCCTTACTTAGCAACGATCAAAGCGGTGGATGGCTCTTTGGCCCTCTTTGGCTCCCATTGACAACCATTGTGCTTTTCCGTGGCCATAACCAGAATCTTCCAGCTCACCCAGCTCACAAGGGCCGAACGCGCGGCACGATGAGGCGAAAGCGGCATACAATAGCAGTCGAGGCTAAAGCTAGTCTGAGTGATGGTTTGACTATGAACCTAATATACGCTCGAATATGAGGCACCGTAGCAGGCCTACTCTAGGCCCCAAGGAGAGGAGTGCAACATGTTAGACACAAGTTACGGATCCAGGGTATCCAGAAGCTCGTCATCGCTATCTACGCCGCCTCCTGGTGGGTCCGCAGCAGCGCGCATACCCGAGTGATCGCGTTTCAATGGGTCGAAATACCGGCGACGCACGCGGAACTCGAGCTCTGCCTCGCGCAAAAGCGCTGCGCCATGAGCAAAGTCCAGTGGGCGTAGGATGACGGGTCCGCCTGGAACGGGAGCGGTGACTGTCCAGCACGCCATAGGTGCTTCAGTGGTGGTGATGGCGATGAACTGCATGGCTGGACAGGCAGCAGCGATACACTCCGCGTACGCATCGTTCCGCGCGTGATTTCCATATGTGGGGGCGACCTCGGCATGTTCTAGATTGACACCGGATCCCGGTGCCGGTCGTCTGCCTTGCACGTCAAGACTGTGCTCGTGGATCCGAAGGACAAAGTGACTGAGGTCGGTGTATTGAGTGAGCGATGACAAGATGGGTTCCTGGAAAGAATTGGCCACTGTTGTGAGCCGTAAGGGTAAGTTCGTGTAGTTAGTAGACATACCTCTAGGTTCTGCGTCCTATGACGCGTCAAGAGTGTCCGGTACAGGGGTGCGTGAATATCGACAGCGAGATGTGATATGCCGAAGGAACTCGGAATATCGAGCACCTGCTCGAGCGGGATCTCCGCAACCAGGTCCGGATCCACATGCTGGCCGGTGCTAGGGTACCCGATATGGAGGAGAAGACGTGCCGGGCGGACGGTCTCGAGGGTGCTATGTAGCATCGTTGAGAGTTCCTCATCGAGATGCATCTCGCTGATATCCAGCCTGTGAACGTGGCGGGTCAATCCCAAAGCATACAGCGCATAGATATCGCCAGACAAATGCTGTAGCTCAGGCCAAAGCTCCTCATCGGGGACGGCAAGATTCTCGTCGCGTGCTTCGTGCACGTCTGGAGGATAGGTGGTATCGTCTAGCCAGAGATCGGTGATCTCGAGCACTTGGATGTTGGGAAATGCGAAGACGAGGACAGAAAGGCTGAGGCCATCGACGCGCCGGATGGATAGTGTGTGTACATGGGGGAAGCGAGGGGTGTTGTCCTGCAGTCCGATGAAGTCGATGTAGAGGTCGACGTGCCATACGGTGACTTTTCGGAGTGTCCCGCAAAATGGGGAGAGAATGTCGAGGAAATCCGGGTGTTGCTCGATCACAGTGTAATAGAAATTGATGTCGACCTCGACGAGTGGTGTGCGCATGGTGGGCAACAGGGAAAGCGTACGTAGCCCAAAGGACGCGATGCGGAGGCGTCTGACCGAGGTGAGTCCTGCGATAGCGGCTTGAAGCCGGTCGCTCCCCCAGTTCCTCATCTCCCCGCCCATCTGTGCGAGCTCGAGAAGTTCTTCGCAGTACCCGATGCGGAGCTCCTCCAAGTTCTTGGTTTCACCCAACACGTATGCAAGAAGGACAGCTCCCTCAGTCTTCTGACGGAACTCGTCGGTGACGGTCACCTGTGGAGAGGCACGTCGCGGCCAGCCGCGTTGATTCAACACCTCGTCCAGCAGGTCCGCGTGGTCCTCCCAATTAAGCCCCGTCTCGTCCACGTAGAGGTCTTCATTGCTACTCGTGATCGTTTCCTCGTCTGAGTCGCTATTGCCCCAGGGATCAAGGGGCGACCAGAGCTCCTGCAGATCGCGCTTGATGCTGATCCCAAGGATTCGGACATGACGTGCGCGAGTGGACGGAGAGGATAAGATGAACTTGCAGAATGAGGTAAGCTGCTCCTCGGTCCTGACGTAGACTCCGAAATGGAGGAGGTGTTTGACGCCGAATTCGTAGAGATCTTTACAGGTACGCATCATCGATAACACGTGGGGCTGCGTATCGAGGTATTGAAGAACATCCTGGAGGACATCCATGCATAGGATCGGGCCTTCAGCGTTTCTGAAGAACGAACGTTGGTAAGTTGAATAGGATGAAGAAATTATGTTTTACGGATCCACGTACGATTGCATCTCGAGCGAGTGGACATGGCAGTCCTGGGCCAGAGAACGAGAAGTTGCGTAGGGTATATATGTCATTGCTGGTGCCGGTGTGAGAAAACACCCTCTGAGGACGGACAAAAGATTGTAGCCGCTCAACGCCGAGTATAAATGCACGTCATTGTTCCACCAAAGCTGTCCGGTAGATCAGAAGACTGCACGCGTGACATCGTGATGGAGATAAAACGCGGATAAAGCACCCGAGATAAATCCACCGAGGTTCGAACATACTCACCAATCGCACCATTTGGTTACTTTGGCACCTTCACTGCATGTACTATATCTTGAATGCCCTATTGAACCGGCGATATACGAGGAGAGTCCTTGACACTGGCACGGCGTTGTGATGCTTGATTTGAGGCAGCGGAGAGTTCGTGTCGACAAGACTCATGCATTCATCACTTTATCATCTGGTAAATCTCAGTAGTGCAACAAATCATCCGCGACTCACTTTGGCGTGTAGAGCGGGACGACTCAATCCGGTTGACTTGGTTGAACCATAGACGAATGTCGATTTCGAGTCGACGGGGCAGTGACAGCATACAGTGCGCCAAGACAGCTCATCCAATGTCACAGCGAGAGGAACACAGCAAAGAGCGGAAGATACTATTCGGCAGCATACGCCACAAGAATAGATGTGGGTATCGTCACGGCAAGTGCCAAGAATCAAGAAGCATCATGACGGATGGCGTTCAATACAAGCCGGTGCACTATTACGTAACATCGCCTACATGGGCGCTTGATAGCCTCCGAATCATGCCATGTGGGCCACTGAACTCACTGAGTACTGAGCACTAGAGGTACTGAGGCCTTCAAGGTCTCCCCTAGGCAGACTATGGGACATATTGAGGGGACGATAGACGTAACTGAGGCCTGAGTGTGCAACCGAAGTTCTACCCGCCTGTTCCAGGTCGTCCACCGCCGAAGCTGGTCACAAAAAGTTCAAGCGTGATCCGTACACCGAACTCTAGCCTACATACCTTCCTGTTCCACAGCTGTGATCCTCCGAATGATCAAGGAAAGCCGCTACATAAGTGCCATAGTAGTGGCAGCAACTTGTGGGTCTCGTCATAACGGTAGCTATAGTAGGTCCTTGTACACATGAACGTGGCGGACTCCGTCTTTGTAATGGGTAGTAGTACAGACGCCGGCTCCGCCGGCTTAGCGGACTCTCAATTGTTCGGACTTTCCCGTAGTGTCGTGTTTCCCGGAGACCGTGCCTTCGACGGTCTCCATCGCTTTTACCTCCACTCCTGTACTCTGCTTTTCTGAGCTCATATACTCGGTTCTAAGCACTTCAGGCGTGACCTAAGGCGACACACTTTACACTTTTTTGCTTATCCGCAAGAGTATACAAGCCAGGAAAATTTTTTCTTTGGTGAGTCATCAACATGTCTCGTAGTGGCAACAACAAGAAAAAGAGTCGTGGCGGGAAGAACCGCTACGCTCAGCTCCAACAAGTCGAGCCCCCGGATCCCGACGTTCAAGAAGTCGAGGACGGCCTACAGGAAGAGGACCGTGCCGGCGCGGGCATCGACATGGAGGCAACGCCGACCGAGTCACAGCGGACCGGTCGTGCAGAGCGTGGCTCGACGCCGCGCGAAGACACCCAGTCCCCGCTTACACCCATAGAAGAGGGTGGTATGGGCCGGGCGTCCGACGACGGTCAAGACGCCTCCCCGCAGCTCAAGCT
Organism: Earliella scabrosa; assembly: GCA_022605405.1. NCBI lineage: Eukaryota > Fungi > Basidiomycota > Agaricomycetes > Polyporales > Polyporaceae > Earliella > Earliella scabrosa. The sequence continues at coordinate 19,387 of JABYQQ010000041.1, forward strand.
GGGTGATGGCCCGTCGTTCGTCGACGAGATAGGCGGCCTGCTCGACAAGGCGGACGAGCAGTACAACGGCCTGCAGAGCAGTGTAGAGGAGCTCCAGAGCGAGCTCGCCGCCAAGCTCGACGGCCTTCGCCGTGCAACGCGAGACCAGCAGTCCGCGATACACGAGGAGCTCCGCCGCATCAAGCAGCGCTACTTCGGCGCAGGCGGCGGTAGCGAACGCAACACAACTCCATCCCAGGACCGCAACGCAGTCCCACCGCCGCCTCGCTGCGATAGCCAGGGTGTGCCCGGCGGCGATGGACGTACCGGCGAGACCACGACGAGCAAACCGGTACTCCCACTAGGGCGGGAGCGGGCAGCCTCCAGACAGTCCCTCTCGTATGGTGACCCCGATGACCTCGGGCGGCGTGATCGTGCTCGCGATGACCCGATCGAACGCAGCAAGAACCTGTTGTTCCGCAAGCGCGATGACGACGAGACGTCCTCCGCGTACTTCAACCGCACGTGCGCTCAGCGTCGATTCCTGGCGCGCGAGCACTACGAGGACGGCGTCCGCGAACGCAACCATCGGGCCGAGCAATGGTGGGGTCGTAGGATGGCACGGCGGGCGCCAGAGCCCAGCGATGGCGACGACTCATCGTTTGTTAGCACGGACAGTAGTAGTGTCCCGGCTCGCCGTAATGACATACTGCATCGTGATCGTCCACCGCATATGCGTGACGGTCATCCCCAACAGGACAATGTGCATCGTCCTGCCCAGGTGCGACGACCAGCTGGTCATGGACCTTCGAGTGGTAACCCTGGTGGTCCGCCTAGTTCTCCGTCCTCGCCTGAGGGGAGCAATGTTAGTGCGGGGCCCCGCGACCGGCCGCGCAGCGGTCAACTACATGATAACCGTGATCGACAACGCTTGGATCCCCAGGCCTCGGCACGCCGCTTCACGCGTAGCCCAACCTACCTGCGCGAAGCCGAGTCCACGCAACTACTCAATTCTTGGGCGGACCCAAACGTTGAGTACCTCGAGCGTCAGCTCTCGCTCATCCGCCGAATGATCCGTGACAGGGTGGATTATGAGCCCGAGCTTGGCAACGCCATGAAGAATCTGAAGAACATTCCCGTGCCTGGCAGCTACGATGGGCAGGACGATTCTGAAGTGTTCATATCATGGCTCAAGGCATTACTCCGTTGGATGGAGCTAACACGTACCGTGGGTATTGATCTAGACGGTGCTCGAGTCTCCATTTTGGGCCAGTTCCTCTCCGGTCCAACCCGGGAGTGGTACGACGAAACAATAGACAACTCGCAGGTCACTGGCCGCATATGGGTGTTCGAGGATGCCGTCTGCGCAATGTTCAAGCGCTTCATACACCGTTCTACTGCTCGTCTAGCAGCGGATAATTTCCATGCAGTCCGATATGATAAGAAGACTGGAGTGCATGGCATCTGGGAACAGATGGTCAAGTGGTCCTTGAAAATGCCGCAACCGCCTGATGACTATACCTTCAATCGGCGGTTCGTGGACGCGCTCCCTGAGGCCATTGCGGTGCCCATGTTCCAAAATCGGCATGTTCCGATTGAACGCACCTCTCCTCACCTTCTCAAAACCATCGCGCTGGATCAAGAGATGAGTAACATGGTTGTTGATGAATACCGCTCTGCGCACCGTCAACAGGCCCCTCGTGAATCAGGTACTAGCGCGCAACGCAACACCCGTTCAGACCTACAACGGACAGGTTCTGCGGGCACCCCCAATGATCGCGCTCAGACAAGTTCCCGTACGACTGCACAGCGAGAGCGATTCCGCAGCCGTGATCGACGTGACCGCGCCCAGGAGCAGTCCAACCCGGGTGGGCTACAGGCTTTTGATGCCAATCGTATGGTTCGAGCGCCAGCACCGAATCCAGCTGCCATCTCCCGCCCGAATCTCTCAAATGCCCCAGCAGCGACACAACCTAATTCCGCTGCGGCAACTCGGGGCAGCAATCTCTCTGCCATTCAGTGTCACAACTGTAAGGAGTATGGACACTATGCCAACAAGTGCCCGAAGGCTGGTAATCCTCCCCAAATGCGAGCTGCCCGGATAGCGGGTGATGATAGTACATTGGGTGACCCCAGTGGTGGTAGCATGCAAGTGCAGGACACTCGTGACATTACCATGGGACTGGCATCGGACCCTACACATGGAGATCATGAGGGCGACACGGACTCAGACTACAGCCAGTTTGAGGGATCCCAATATGAGTCAGCTGACAACCCATCATCTGATCACGATGTTGTCGAGGCCGAGCAAGATAGACAGGTCTGGTTCGGCATGATGCGCCGTGTCACAGCGGAATCGGACACAGATGAGGTAGCTGACGATGCTCAACGCCCTATCACAATCCGTCCATGGGTGCCTCGCCGGTTTGACTGGAGTCAGACCCCAGTTTATGCCGACTTTGCTGGCTTACCACCGCGTCTGGAGACAGGCATAGCCCAGGGAGAGACAGCTGCTCTACCTCTGCTTGAGCAAGATGGTGATCTGCTCCCAGCAGCAGTTATCAATGAGGCCGACAGTGATGACATGCCTGAACTCGTTACTGTGTCAGACTCCCCAACAGATGGAGTACCCAGTCTGGCTAATGCCCATACCTACTCTGGGCATCGTGCTTCACTCGCGCCGTACCGCCGTGCAATAGAAGTACCTATGGAGATGGGTGAAGCCAACGACATTTGGACTGAATTCATTCGCAGCCCGGCGGATGTGGACTCGCTCAATACTATGCGTCAAGCATGGATACGACTAGCCGGTGCCAACCAGTACTTGGCCACTCAGCTGCTACACGAGCGCAACCGTGCAGATAGTTTCCGGTCCCAGCTTGCATGGACTCGACGAGAGTTGGCACGTGCTCTACAACGCGAGAGTGACACGATCCATGCCGTATATCAGACTGCACTAGGTCGTGCTACAGTGCTCCAGGAGGTGAGAAGCCATATTACAATCCGCGAACAGATCATGCGCAACCCACTATCGTCTGAGTTGGATGATGACCTGTTCGAGGGTGATTACATGGATGATCCATCAATGGCTACAGCGGATCACGAGATGAACCGTGCGCTCCGACATGACTCATATCCGCCTGCGTACCAGCCACGTGGACCGGCTATGCGTGCAATGACTGTGGTGCGTGCTCCACCTGCCGCTGCCACTGGTATAGCTACCCGAGCACGAGTTGGGCGCCGTCCACTTGTCCCAAGGATTGAGGACACCGGTCTCACTATGTTCCTACGTGTCAATGGCCTTGAAGCAATTGTCCTCTTCGACTCAGGAAGCACCGGTGACTCGATCAGTCCCGAATTCGCTAGAGTTGCTGGTGTGCGCACCTTTGAGCTTGAGAACCCAACAGCTCTACAGCTGGGCTGTTCCGGTAGTCGATCTCGCATCAATTTCGGTGCACAGGCAACCATATCTGTGGGCACCACAGCAATTGACACATACCTGGATGTGGTGAATCTCGACCGCTACGACATCGTACTGGGAACACCATTCATGCGCCGTCTTGGGGTCCGCCTTGACTTTGCTCGCAGCCTCATTGAGATACAGGGACAGCGCTTCCATGCACTATCTCCATTAGATGAGGAAGCAGGCGCCAACCGCCGTAAACACAGTCGACCAGTGGCGGCGAAACCGCCTGCCACGGCACCCGCAATACGTTCCATGCGGGCCGGTGCTGGTGGTCAAATGTGACTAGCCGGCGGGACGCAGCATTCGGGAGTAGATGGTCGTCCCGATGATACTGCTGCTACTCTGGGGACGTCGACCACGAAGAAGGCTACACAAGAACGCATACAGAAAATTTCCCAGAAAATCCTACACGAATATGACGATCTCCTCCATCCTGTTCCACTGGTTCTCCCACCCTATCGTGAGGTGAACCACTCTATACCCCTCATCGATGAGACGAAGCGATACACATATCGTCTCCCCAAGTGTCCCGAGGCTCTCAAGAGCCAGTTGCTTGAGAAAATCGAGCGATATGTTCAGGCAGGCTGGTGGATCCCAGCCCAAGTCGACCAGGCTGCACCCCTTCTATGTGTGCTCAAGAAGGATGGTCGCCTTCGCACTGTAGTGGATCTCCGGTTGCGCAACGACAACACAGTCAAGGACGTGACCCCCTTCCCTGATCAAGACCAAATCAGACATGACGTGGCACGAGCCAAGTACCGATCCAAGTTTGACATGTCCGATGCTTACGAACAGACACGAATTGAAGAGGGCGATGTCTGGAAAACAGCTTTTGCCACTGTCTATGGTACATTCCTCAGTCGTGTCACCCAACAAGGTGACTGCAATGCTCCGTCCACTTTCCAGCGGCTCATGACACGCATTTTCCGCAAGAACATCGGAATCTTTGTGCATGTGTATCTGGACGACATCTTCATCTTCTCTGAGACTGTCGACGATCATGTTCGACATGTCCGTTGGTGCCTTGACAGGCTCAAGGAGAACAAGATGTACCTTAGCCGCAAGAAGTGTGACCTGTTCTCAAACCACATGGATTGCTTGGGTCACTTGGTGGACGACCGTGGCCTTCATGCAGATCTCGACAAGATGGCTCGGGTTCGCGACTGGCCAGTACCACGGAACTATCACGATGTCCAACGGTTCCTGGGGCTCGTACAGTATCTCGCTCACTTCATGCCAGATGTTACCACGTACACAAGCCCATTGTCATCCATGACCAGGAACGGGCAATCCTTCCTTTGGCGTCCACTCCACCAGAAGTGCTTCGAGTCAATCAAGCTCATGGCATGTAGGACTCCTATTCTGAAGCCGATCGACCCGCGCTCGGAGGAGCCCATCTGGGTTATCACTGATGCTTCAACTACTGGTGTTGGTGCTGTATATGGGCAAGGCCCTAACTGGAAGAGTTGTCGCCCCGCGGGCTTCATGTCCAAGAAGTTCACTAGCGCCCAAAGCAACTACTTCACGTTTGAGGCTGAAGCCCTTGCTATCCTCGAAGCATTGCTGAAGTGGGAAGACAAGCTTATTGGCAACCACTTTACTATCGTCACTGATCACCGTGCGCTACGATTCCTTCGGGACAAGAAGAAGATTTCGCCCCGGCTCGAGCGCTGGCTTGAGTTCCTCAGTCGTTTTGACTATGCGATTGAGTATGTCAAGGGAGAGAGCAACAAAGTTGCAGACTCGCTGTCACGCTATTATGCAAGCGAACCTGATGGCACCGAACATCCACTATATGACTTAGTTTCCGCGGATGTCCGGCTCGATCCCGAACACGACTCGCTGCCTGAGCGACGAGTTGCGGAACTTCGCATGAGTAGGGTCGCGAACGACATTGTGGAAGCGCGACATGTCGAAGCTGAGGAGATGCACAAGCACCTGCACCCACTGCATGAGCAATTGACATCTGGTCAAGACGAGAATCCACGTATGATTGACTCCCAATTGCAGTCTCCAAGCTTGCAGTCTACCATAGAGGGCGAGTTTGACCTCATGTCTGTTCTGAAGGCTGGTTATGCCGAGGATGCGCTTTGCCGCAAGTTAGTGGAGCACCCATCTCATCACGAGCGCTTTCGCATGCGAGATGGACTCATCGAGCACTTGGACAATCGGAACCGCTGGGTTATTTGCATTCCTGATGTGCTGCGCACAGGACAGCGATTGGTGCAGATCATACTTGACCATGCTCATACTCTGATTGGCCACTTGGGCACATCCAAGACCAATGAGTATGTGCGCCGGTGGTTCTGGTGGCCTCGGATGGCACGGGATATCGAGAAGTACTGCGCTTCATGTGGAGTCTGTCAAACGACCAAATCGTCAACACAACAGCCACAGGGTCTTCTTCACAATCTGCCTATACCTACTCGGCCATGGCAATCGATGTCCATGGACTTCGTTGGTCCCTTTCCTGACTGTGATGGGTTCGATTACCTCTGGGTCATTGTCTGTCGTATGACAGGCATGACACACCTGATACCAACGGTCACCACCATTCGTGCTTCGGAGCTGGCATGGTTGTTCCTCAAGGAGATTGTGCGTCTGCACGGGCTACCTGAATCCATTGTGTCCGACCGGGACTCCAAGTTCACATCCAAGTTCTGGCGTGAACTGCATCGTCTTATGGGCGTCAAGCTACTTATGTCAACTGCATTCCATCCTGAGACTGATGGGACATCTGAGCGCATGATCCGCACTGTATCTCAGATCCTGCGTGCTTCCGTGCAGCCTGATCAGCGCGACTGGGCTCACCGCATCCCTATGACGGAGTTTGCCATTAACTCCAGTGTCAATGCATCTACGGGGTTTGCACCATTCGAATTGAATCATGGTTTTGTCCCCTCACTAGTGCGAGAACTGACCCGCGAGCCAGCGCTCCCAGGTGTGCGCGACTTTGCTCAACAAGCGCTGGATTATCTCCGAGAGGCACACGACCACATCATTGCTAGCAGGGTTGCTCAGACCCACCACGCCAACTCTTCCCGACGTGCGGAAAACACTCGAGAGACCCCTGATTTCCAGAAGGGTGGTCTGGCATACCTCTCGACGGCAAACTTGTCTCTCCCCAAGGGACGGGCTCGCAAGCTGATGCCTAAGTTCATCGGGCCATATCGCATTGCGCAGGCTGACCCGGCCTCGTCAACATACACGCTTGATCTTCCCCCGGATCTGCGTGCTCGTGGTGTCCACCCGAGGTTCCACGTATCTCGTCTGCGCCGGCATGAACCCAATGATTCCACCCTGTTTCCTGATCGATCTGTGGAGGTCTTCTATGATTTCGGTCAGGATCCGGACGATGAGTTATTAGTGAATGACATTGTCGCCCACGAGTGGAAGGGACGGTCGGTCAAATTTCTCGTCCAGTGGGACGATGGTGACGTGACATGGGAGCCCTGGACAACAGTCAAGGATCTTGAAGCCATTGACCGCTATTTTGAGCTTCAAGCTGTCACTGACTGGCGCCAGTTGCCCAAAAATGGCGAATCGAAGTCACGCGAGTCTAAATCGAAGGCCGCACGGAAGAGCGCACGCAAGGGAGACGGGGCGGGAGGCCTGACACGCGCGCCGGTCACGCTTGGTCCAATTCCAGGTGGGACGTCACGCGGTGACGCCACGCCCCAAGGGAATAGCGCCACACTCGCGCGCGAGCGAAGGCAACAGTTGACACCGCCACCGGCTTCTCCCGATTCCGATCGAGAGAAGCATCGGGAGGACGGGCCGCCGGAACTCAGTCGCGGGAAGCGCGTTAAGCGCCCCGCGCGGCCCCGGGCCTCGTAGATAGCCGGATCAGCAACTGTACAGTTGCATCCAGCCACCGCTGCGGGCAGCGGTCTCACGGTCCTTCCTCATCACGGCGCGGCGCGCCCTGCCATCTCTCCCTCACTCTTTCATTACGTTTTCGCCTGTCGCTCTCGCCTACCACCCACGCTCGTTGCCCTCGGTCTTCCCACCCCCACGCTCGTTTCCACCCCCCCAGCATTCTCCCATGGCCTACCCCTTCGAACCCCGCTACTCCGGCCGCATGGCCCCCGCCTTCGGCTCGCACCCTGGGCCGGCCGTCTATCAAGAGGATGACGAGTACGGCCTCGTCAACCACGGCCATCCCCTCAAGCGGCAGGCGCCCCGCGGCCGGAGCCTCTCGCGCTCCCCACCGCGCTTCCGGGACGACCGCACGGCGGGCTTGTCGTCTCGCGCCCCAGGACCACAAGGCCGCTCGTACACGCAGCCGCGCGGAGGCGGCAATGCTGGTAAGCGCGCCGCCCGCCCCTCCCACAGTCACTCGAGCGACCCCGCCCCACGCCCGCGCGCTGAGCAGCGCAAGCGTGTCAACATAGGCGGGGTGCGCTTTCCCCGCGAGGACACGCCCCCTGCTCCGGACCCCGACAGCTTGACCCCTGAGCACCTCGGTTACAACCGGGGCTTTCAAGAGGGGGTCGAGCAGGGTGAACGCGACGCGGCGGACCGCATCGCCCGCGCTCTTCGGCTGTACGACGCCGAGAGGGAGGCCGCTGACACCCGCACAGCGAAGGCTGCGGAGGACCTCATCAAGGCGGAGCACGAGCTCCAGGGTCTCCGCGAGCAGCTCGCGCACGCGAACGCTCAGCGCGACCACCTCCTTCGAGAGGCTGCGCTGCAATCCCGCGCTCACCTGGCCCCGCCGCCTCCGCCTCTCGACGCGGACGTGGTCATGCGTGACGAATCCCGCACGCTCGCCGCGTCCGTTCATGCCCCGCCGCCTGCCAGGCCTGCCCCGTCCACTACCGTGTCCATGAGTGACCTCAAGCCTCGCGCGGGCACGTCTGGAGGGGGGAGAGGGAAGGAGAAGGATATGAGTAGTACGCGTATGCCAGACACTACCCAGATTCCAAAGACAATTACGGTGCAGACGCTCCGGCTCGTCCCTGAGGACAAGTTGGCTCGCGAGGACTACAAGAACATCATGGCGGTCATTGACGTGGGAGAGTTCCACGACTACCCTGAGACCGACACCGAAGTAGGGTGGTACGCACGCCAAGCTCAGCACGGAATGGGAGAGCCGGCCGTAATCAAGCTCCAAGCGTGGCATTTCGCTGCCCGCGAACATGAATTGGCTGGACGGCAGCTCTCATCTGTCGAGGAGGCTATCCTCCAATGGGCGACCCCAGACTGGTACATCAACATCCAGCGCGATTTCGACTTCGATGCCCTCAGACCTCCGACGCCCGAGACACCGTTCAACGGGTGGTACAACTGCCTGCGTGTCCAGAAGAATGTCCCCTTGCGCGGCTATCGCCGTCACGAGAATGGCCGGCCGGTCCTGCCGGTCCTCGAAGGACTATACCTTGTCACACGTCTTCTCGTTTCCAAGGAGAAGCACCAATTCCTCCGTAACAAGAAGATCGCACTGGACCAGTACGCTGCGATCTTCCAGAGCGGCGTCCACTACCAATCCCTGCTCGACAAATACACGCTCACCCCCGATGACTACTTTGGTGTGACTGGAACGGAGACGGCCGAATTTGGCGAAGACACGACCGAGGAACTGCTCGTCATTCACGCCTCAGACAGTGGTGTCCGGGCATGGGACGTCGAGATATCATTCAAACATTGGGCGACGGCAGCTTTGGAAGATATCAAGCGAGAGGTTGCACGAGAGGCCGCTAAAAGGTTGGCAGCTCAGCCAGCCCGCGCTGAAGATGAGGCACCAACCGCAGCCTCCCGGCGCCCTCGCTCAACCTCAGCCCAGGCCCCGATCGATCCCGCCGCTATCCCACTCCCCGCGTCCCCCGCTCACACTGACGTCTCCATGGCGCAGTGAACGTCGATTCAACCTGTTACTCGGTCATGTTCGCACCACCCCGCTGCGGTCAATCGTGGTAATATACCCATACCCAATTATCGGTCGTCCCTCGTTACTTCTCAAACCTCGCCTTCAGTCCCAACTACCTACTTGTCTTATTTATCGGATCGCGTGCACGATCCAGAGGGGGAGGGTGTAATGGGTAGTAGTACAGACGCCGGCTCCGCCGGCTTAGCGGACTCTCAATTGTTCGGACTTTCCCGTAGTGTCGTGTTTCCCGGAGACCGTGCCTTCGACGGTCTCCATCGCTTTTACCTCCACTCCTGTACTCTGCTTTTCTGAGCTCATATACTCGGTTCTAAGCACTTCAGGCGTGACCTAAGGCGACACACTTTACAGTCTTCCCGTCGTCACGAATCACAAAGCAGTTTCAGAGAGTGATGTCACAGTATCTGCATCGCGATCAATATCGAATCCTGTGGGCGCTGTATGAGTAATCAGAGGACAGTGGGGAGTCATTGCTTTTGAATTGGTATGCGGGGGGTCGCACGAGTGGCGTCTCGTCGTGATCTCCGCCATAGCCGTACTGAGGTTCCTGGTACGCCCGCTCGTAGCCTCCCTTTTCTGTTGGCGGCGGTAGGCCACCGCCAGCCGACTCCGGTTCTGGTCCCTCCAAATCACGATTGCCGGAGATCTTGACGACGAGCGCCTTCTTCTTCTTCAGCTTGTAAGCAAGGATACCCGCCACGATGATCGCGATGACGAGAAGGACGGCGAGGACGACAATGACGATGATGAGGGCGCGCACGAGCGACGCGTTAGCCTTGTCATCCTTCCCGCTGGAGTTCGCTGCGCCGGGTCTAGAAGATCCGGGCATTACGCTACTGGAAAGGGTGGGGGTGGCAAATTGGATTCCGTTTGTCGTTGTGTGGAATGGGCCAATGGATGGAGTAGAGAATGCTATACCCGTCTCTGCTGGTAGCAATCGAGTGTGCGACACAGGTTGTGCTATCCGTCTAGTAGTGGCGCGGCCTTGAAGATCGTGTAGTATCTCTGATTCATGACCATATCCCGTGAAACTGGGAGTGGCCTTTGGTGTAACGAAGACGGGTTGTCAGTGATGCATCCGTTCAGGTCACACAAAATGTGATTCACCTCGATGTCATATAGCAGAGGTTCTTCTAACGCTACGCCACTGTCCATCGATGCATATGGACTGCCCGCATCCTTCGGGATATGCACAGCGCATACTGTCGCATGGAGCCCAAAGAGAACAGTAGTCGCTCGAAAACGCATGGGTGCGGAGGGTGGAGGCGCGCTTGGGCCAAGGGTCTCGGTGGTGGGAGAGAAGAAGCAAGGTGGATAAGCTTCTCAAACTCACCTGTGTGTAAATACATCTGGGTCCTGGCGGCGCCCAGATATATAAGGTTTGCATGGAAGTACCCACATTCTGGTACTGCTGAGCGCTGAGCGCTGAGGCGGTGCCATGAGTTCAACACCGTTTAGAGCACCTAGGGCAACTTGTGTCGACTTACCATGTACTGTATCGGTGAAAGCTACGCAATTGTGGCCTACCGTTAGCACCGCCTGGAAATCAGGTACCGGGAATTCGTCTCATCGTATGCACCCGTATCGCCACTGTTATTGGCAACTGAGTCGAATGGCAGTGAGATCAAGCGTCTACACCAAAGGTATCCAGTTCTACGCTTCCGCCAGTGAACTGCTGTCACCAGTCAGATATCCAGAGATATTCGACGGATGCGCATTGACGGGAGGATGATCGCCACAGGGCGATGTAGACGCTAGAGCCTCCTTGCCAGGGCTATATCCGGATGCGACAGCCTCGAGCCTCGAGGGTGGCATACGCGCTGGATAGATAGATGGATGAGAACGTGGCATCGATTGTAGAAAGCAGACCTCTGCATAACTCACCAAGGACCGCGGACCTTTAGGTATCCGGAACTCGCAAGGAGGGGGGATCTGCAACCTGGCGACAGCCCCGAGGAATCTTCAATCCGCCAAGCACATCATGGCCGTGGAGAGGGGCGCGAAATAACCAAGATACATTAGTGACAACAGAGCTTTACAAACAGAGGACTACTAAGGTGAGATGAGCGATCCGGATAGAGTGGGGAAGCGAAGAGAACAGACAGAGAGCAAGATAGGGAGAGAGGAAACAGGATAGCCCATCCAGGAGTCCACGTTCAAGACATATTGGAATAATCACGTCACGATCCATCTACAGGCACGACCTTCGTCGAGAGTGGCACCCCAGATAGCTGAGGCGCCGTTTTCTCCGAAAGCGAGCCATTGGGCATCCGTAGCGGGACACCCGGTGGCGGCGGCAGGAGCGTCGTTGGTTGACCTGGAACAGATGCGAGCGGTCCGCCAGAGGCCGTCGCGATCGGTGCAATGTTCCCGCTCTCAGGAATAGGGAAGCCGCCCATCTTCGGGGCTTTGGAGAGACCCGGTGAGGAGACCCTTGGAAGCCTCACGCCCGGGCTACCCAGGGTGTGGGGACTGAGAGGTAACGATGGAGGGGGAGAGGGCGGTCCACCGGGCGGAACTCGGCCCGCGCGGACAGGTGAGCGGAGTGGGCCTAGATGCGAGGCTGCAGAAGGGCTCGCAGGAGGGAGTGCACGGCCATTGCTGTGCGGTGGTGAAGCGTATGGACTGTGGAATGAGGACACAGATGGTGGTGGCGGGAGTCGGGTCGTTGCAGGACGTTGAGCACTTGAAGAGGGGCTCGGCGCAATACCAGGGCCAGACGAAGGTCGAGGATAACCGAGGTCCTCCGCAGCTGCGGACCAGGAGCCACGCCGGGATGTGGGCATGGAGGGAGGCGGGTTAGAAGGCGCCGAGTTTGCTAGCGAGTTGCGAGGCGAGCCAGGTAAACTTCTTTGGATTGTCTGTGAGGGCCCCATAGTGAACGGCGTCATTATACGATCATTCTGCCCAGCCTGTGGCGTACCCAAAGGACCTGCAGGCCTTCCTCTGTCGCGATCGCGATCGCGCTGATGGTCGCTGGGTAGCGGCGGTGGAGGCTCGTCATTCCCCGGCCCTTGCCAGAACGCAGACATGTGGGGCGATCCGACCTGTTGCTTTGGCGTCGACGCAGATAGCTCGATAACTTCTGTAGGTGCACCAGAGCGCGCTCGACGCTGCTCAAAGTCGCGCACATGGTGCGGACTGAGAGACTGGCCCGGGGTTCCTGCATTGGCGTTGGAGCCGGATGGTAGTCCAGTCATAGGAGGGGGATGTGCACTGCTCCCAGGCCCGTTGAATCCTTGAGGCGGAGGGTGGTGATGGTGGTGAACGTGATGATGATGGTGCTGGTGGTTATGAGAGGCATGGTGGTGGGCAGCTTGACCCTGGGCATTGCTGTGAACGTGTTGGTGCGGATGCTGGTGCGTACCGTGTCGTGGTTGAGTGTGCGACATGTGATAGGCACGTTCAGCTTCTCTTTCCCGTTCCCGATCCAGGTCGCGCTGTGCACGCTCACGATCCGCACGTTCTCGCTGAGCCATGACTTCAGTCATGCGTTCTCTGTCTCGGGGATCCGCGTCCCCGTTCATGCGCTTCGACTCCTTTCCACCTGCAGGCGGACCTGACCAGCCGTTCGGCTTAGAGCCCGAGAATCCCGGGGGAACAGGCCCACCGCCGATGGTGGTAGGAATAGACGAGCTCGGACCAGCACCGTTGAGGGGCACAGGTGAGATAGAGCGCCTCATGCCGGGAGCCGGCCCGGGACCAAACTGAGCAGGATGCTGGGGCATGCCCGGTGGCTGGCGCATTGCGGCATGCATCTCCTGCTCCATCTGCAACTGTTGGGCATGCGTCAGGTGCGGAAGACCTCCAGGCGGGGCGGAGTGGTGGTGCGGAAGTCGAGGAGGGCCAAACGCCTGCACCATTCCTGGTTGTTGCAGATGTGGCTGCTGAATCGGCGGGGCAAATCGGGCTCCCCCATCAATGATCTGCATACCCATCGCATACGGGTCCATTCCATGCGGCGGCATCCCGCCCCCGAGGACCGCATTCATCAACCCTGGTATGTGGCGGTGGGGATCGTATCCGGCTGCCATCTGCCTGTGGTTGATGAACAAGTCGAGGTCTTGGAGAATCTCCGCGCGTGAAAGAGTCGACAGGGTTGGATATGTGAGGGGTCCTTGGGTTTGCTGCTCTTTCTTCCGCACGCGCTTCCCAAGCGGGGCTGCCGACTCGGGCAAACCAAAGGGGCTCGACTTGACTATCTCGCGCAACGTCGGCGCTGGGGGAACATCGCGTAGCGGCATGGGGAAGTGACGCGCTACGTCATCGCATTGGCATGTGGATGCATGATCGGGACGAGTGCACGCACCTGGTGGAGGACGCTCTGTTAGCTTGCGCTCGCGTTCCAATCTCCGCTTCTGCCCGTTCGTCTCGGCGATCATCGTCTTTTGCAGCTCATCACGTTCATGCTGTATGGCTTCAGCAGGCGAATCTTGTTTGAACCGAGCGACACAACTCACCTGCCATGTACTCCAGGTGCCCGCCTCGTCCAGCCTTCGACGCTTGCGCACATTCTCCACCTCGTAATCGCGTCGGCGTGTGGCGAGCTCGAGACGTTTGTCGCGTCTATGAGACAGCTCCGCATGCAGGTGCAACAGCTCCGGATGCGTCCCTGCTCGCCACCACATCCATGTTGAGACCCCGGTCACAACCAAACTAGACGCAACGCACCAGCAACAATCAAGCTCTCCTCCCACGCCAATGAGTCCATCTTCTCCACGTACAGCCGCTCGCGCAAGAGCGCGAACTTCAGTTCAATGGCAGCGAGCACGTCGAGGGCCTCCGCACGATGCGCAGGTTGCATATCCGAGTCGAGATCCAGATCGGGGGTGGCAACGTCGTCATCGGGGTCGATGGGTTCTCCTTCCGGGAGCTCTGCCTGGTCAGCATCCGCCTCAGCCTCACCAGGATCGGCCGCAACGGCTGCTCTTGAACGCCGAGGAGCGCGGGTGCGACCTTTGCCTTTACGCGCTCGCCCACCACGCCCACTAGCGGCCTTGCGCTCGGGTTCGGGCTCCGCCTCGGGCTCGGAGGGGACGTCCTGCTCCTGTTCCGGCTCTGCAGATGGGAAGCGCGACGATGCACGCGACACGGATGGGGTAGATGGCTGGGAAGATGAAGGAGAGGGTGGGCGTATGAGACTCGCACCAGCCATGATCGACGCAGCGGCAACCGGTGACCGGAGAACAGGCGCGACTGCGTCGTCGACGTCCATGGTCGCGTCGGCATCCAGTGCATCATCGATCCCGTTGGCAGGGGTCACGGCTTCTGTAGTGGGCTGTTCGTCCGCGTCAGGCGCGTCAACGTCGTCGGGGACCGCGTCATCCTCGTCCTCGTCTACCTCGGAGCCCTCCTTCGTGGTCGGCTCTGCATCTTGAAGGTCCTCTTCGTCGATTTCGTCTTCACCGATAACCTCGTTCTCGTCGTCGGTGAGGTCAGGTGACGCCACCGCCTTGGGCGACTGCTGCACGTCTGGCCCTTCGACATACTCGTCCTCGAGGCCATCATTCTCTTCAATGGAGATGTCCTCGCTGGCGGCTTTGCGATGGATGCGGGATGGTGCCTCGTCGCCGGACTCGCCTTCGTCTTCCGGGGGGTCGTCGTCGTCGTCGGCGACCTCGTTGTCGCTGAGCGCGCCGTCTTTGTCGGGGGTAGGTTCACGGTCCGAGTCCATACCCTTGTCCTGGTCGTCCTCCTCTTCCTCTTCCATGGCCTTAGCGGGGCCAGCCTGCTCCTCCTCCTCTTCCTCCTCAAACTTGTTTCGCCAGTCCTTCTCCTTCTTCTCGGTCTTCTTCTTCTTGAGTGCCCAGTCCCACATGGGCTCAGGGACTATGTGGCCTCGCTGCTTCTTCTTGCGCGTGGCAGAGCGGGAGGCATCATCTTCGTTGGCGCGGTTGTCATTGTCCTGCTCCTCCTCGGTGAGCTCAGAGAGCTCGGAGTCGCTGCCGAGGCCTGCGGGGCCGCTGTGATTGGAGTGTTGTTCTTCCTGTGGTGGAGGAGGCGACGGAGAGGGGGAGCTCAGAGACTCGAGGGAGACAGTTGAGCCCGGCATCGTCGAGCGCGACGGCGACGAGGGCGAGGGGAGTGGCAGAGTTGCTGGATTGGCGGCGTGCACAAGTGACAATTACCGCATCGGCACTTGCCGGCACGGGCGGGCGTCTGACGAACGTTGCCCGCCACCAGCCCATATATAGGCATCAAGCTTGTTGCTCCGGAAGATCATTCCCATCCTCCTCCTCCTCCCTCCTCCTTTCTCTCTCCTCGCTTGGGTTAAGCAAACAAGATGGTCTCTGCAGATAATCTCAACTATGATTGCCTCCAGCTAATTTTTGCCCACCTTTCCGGACACGACCTCGTCTCTGTTTCCTTGGTCAGCAGGTCTTTTCTAACTGGCGTAATACCTCGACTATATCGCACCCTCAGCTTCGGAGTCAAACAGGCTAAGCGATATCCTTCAGTAAGGTTATGAGATACAAAAGTCTGATTGGATTCTGACCGTTCAGCCCCTATGCATTAGATCGACTCTCCTTTCGCCGTGGTGCTCGCACACCCGGACCTCGCGAACCATGTGCGCAGTATTGGTCAGCATCCCTCACTGTGCTTGTTATCAAGTTCACCTACTCACACCAACGTGAAGACCTGCGCGCAATGCCGACTGTCAAGTTTATGCCTCACCCTAAGTTTCTAGACGAGTGCACACGCAGTATGGCGCTCTGCAATAGCCTCGGCTCGTTCACATGCACGCTCGACGTCATGCCCAAATTCTTGCAGGCTTTACGGGACAAGAAGGCTTTAGAACAGTTGCGCTTCATTCCTAATCTAACTATCGACCAGGCGAAGCAACTGTCAACTATCACGGGCTTACGTGCGCTCACGTTAGACTCCGGGTCCTGGACCGTCGTCGACGTTCTTCCGAAGTGGTGTGAGACGCTGAAACCCACGTTGGCCTCGCTCACATTGACAGTAAGGGCCATGTGTAAGCCGCAGGTTGCCGTTCATTGACGCATCCACACAGTCCGTTCAGACCCTGAGCCGAGACATTATGGAAATGGTCCTTCCGAATTTGCCCAACCTGACGAGCCTTCATATATTGAACTGCACCAAGGTTGACGAGAACGCGGTGCTCGAGCTCATTGTGCACACCCCGCAGCTTCAAAGTCTTGCGTTGACAAGCTACGTCAGTACCCCTTCGTGCTTTCTATGCCATCTTGTCACTCACTTCCCTCAGAGCATTTCAGAGACTGTTCCCGAGGTAGTATCGCCTCTCCCCTTCCTCCGCCACCTCGCCATCGATGCACATCACAGAAAATCCACAAAGGAAGCCGCGTTCCACCAAATCATGCTCGAGCTCTCGCAGTCATGGTCTTGTCGCTTGAGCTCTTTCTCCCTCAAGCTGTCAGAGAAAACCACTCTCAGCCACGCGTTCATCAAGGAATTCATAAAGGCGCATCGCGAGACGCTCGTGCACCTCTCATTCCGCAATTGTGCGCTCACGCAAGACAGCACGATGCTGATGTTCCGGAAATGCAAGGCGCTTGAGACGTTGAGGATGGGTGTTCCTGTCAAAGAGATCGTAAGTCACCTCACGCAACGGCCGTCCAATGTTGTGCGCTTGTTGTGTAGAGCCGCTCATAGCTCCATCTAGGCGTGGTTTGCGGACGCCCTCGCGCGATCGAAGCGAATACACACGTTAACCGACGTGGGCGACTCACATGGCACTACGCATGTCTATCGTGCGTCGATACAGAAGAACGAGATCCGCACCCTGATGGCTGCCCAGCCAAAGCTCGAGAAGATTGTCGCGGACAGCAGAACGTGGACAGTGAGCTGATTCCCACTACCCGGGGATATTGCCTTTTATGTTCAACTCTGCTGACGACGTCGCACTGCAATGCAGGCTGTGCGCCATCCCGGTAAGAGCGACTTTGACCTTCAGGTCAAGAAGCACGGGCCGACTCTTCGTCACTGGTTTATGCCTCCGCCCGGCGTCGTGCAAGGATGAGATTGGTTGAGGTCCACAAGGGAGATCTATGTAGGTTTTATTTGAGTAGGCAGTACGATCTATACATGTGTAGGTGACGCGTCGAGGCTCAATATCGCGAATACTTCTCTTCAAGCGTCTCACACATTCAGAGGATCACCATTGCTCTTGCGTTGTACCCAGAGTACTTGGGTGCCGGCTGTACGACTAGTTTACGGCCCAAACATGACGGTAAAGAGTCATAATTATGGAGTACTACTCTAACGACATCAAGGCCTGAGAGCAAAGCACCGAGCACGTCGGACTTCGGATGCATCACTACATCAAAACTCGCCATCAGCAGTTGTTTAGGCCACAGGCATGGCTTCAACAACCACATGGGTCAGCCCGCCAGTGACATCTACGCCTTCACAGCCTGCTTGCCCGATGGGCGCGGGGCCTGCATCGACCCGTCGATCTCCTGCGGGACACCAAACTCGATCTCCGCAATCGTCTTGTTGATCTCGAGCATCGTCAGGCCCGCACGGTGGCGCACGCGGGGCTCCCAGCCTTCGGGGAGGCGCTCCTCAAGGAGGAACGAGCGCAGGTCCGACACGATGCCCCCAAAGACCTTGTAGATGAACGCCGCGCTGTCGAGAGACCGTGTCAGCAATTCGGGACGACAAAGGGGGAGGGGAGGAGATGCGAGACGCACTTGGTGCTGCCGATGAACTTCTGGCTGAGCGAGAGGCTGAACTGCGGGTTGTCGGTCCGGCACTGGACGCGCCGCCGGCCGAGGAAGCGCGAGAGGTCGGTCGTCGTGAGCCTGCCGTTGCCTGTGGCGGACGAGAGCATGTCCTCGAGCACGTGGGTCGCGATCGCCGTCTGGCTCACGTCGAAGTTGATGTCGTCGCCTGTATCAGTAACATCGTATCAGTACCACCCTCGTGGGTCGTTACATATGGCGGAGGGACGCACGGCAGAAGGAGGCATCGTGCTCGATCATGTTGTGCACGCTCACGTCCGAGAGGTCGAAGCTGTCCCGTGCGAGGTCGCGGGTGAGCAGCTGCGCGGCGCCCCGGGGCAGGAAGTGCGAGAAGGGCACTGCGATGTTGTACGTCTTGTGGATAGCATCGTGCAGCTCCGAGAACTTGATGTTGCGGCCGTTGCGCGGGAGGATGCCTGCGCGAAACCCGGGAAGACAAGTCACACGAGCGTCTCAGTACTTCGTGCGCGGTAGAAGGGGAATCAGAACGGTCCGGCGACGCACCGTGGTTCGCCATGGCGTTGAGGCCGGGGCAGGGAGAGCGGCTGTCGCCCTCCTGGGGAGGGGCGTACTTGGGCCACAGGCCGCCGTGCCCTGGGTTGCCCTCGGGAATGACACTGCCAGCGGGGATGTCTGGCGTGAAGAGGTTGAAGAGGACGAGGACAAAGTCCCAGAGGTAGAGGCCGACGGTGACCGCGCCGTCCTTAATGTTTGAGGTGATGATGAAGAGCAAACGCTTCAGTGCGATCAGGATGTACGGGAGCGCCATCGTTGAGCTGTACGGTTGATGCGTGCTGGAGGTGGGATGGATTGGATGGGGACGGGGACTGCAGCAGGCTTCTGAGATATATAGGCTCTAGAGGATTTGAGAGAACCGAGTGTTTCAATTCATAGCTCCGGCCTCGGCGGCATCGCGTGGCGGTAGAGGGGTACAGCGGTAGACAGCGGTGCATCCCTGCAAGCTTGCGTTAGAGATGTCATGCTAGAAGCGCCGTAATGCAGCGCTGCGGGAGTCAACGAGCTCCACGCGACGCGGAGCGTGTCGATAAAGCAATGCTTCTGCGCCGCATACTTGGGGCCTCGGCGGTAACTTCTGAGCCGTATCATAATACATCGAGGGATTATGAGCTCTTCTTTCATAGCGGGCCGCATTTGCGAGATTTTGGGGCGTCGTACACGGATGACACGGTCGGCCACGGTCGGCCCTGTGGCTTGACACCGTGGGCTACTCGATATCCTTGGCCGGGATGTGTGTGAGCGCGCGCGAGAGCGAGTCGGGCAGGAGAGCTTACCGGCGACGCGCGTTCCTCCGCTTCGCACCAAGACATGGAAGGGCTATTCACCTGTTGACAGATGCAGAACTCGTTTGCGAGTCCGATGACCGTCTATCGAGCGGTTGACTCCGACGCGTTGCAATGTATTTGTCTGACGCGGCGACAGTCATCTACTTGTACGTAAGTTCTCGTATCATTGACATGTTGCGTGGCCTTCCTTTGAGTCGAGAGAGGAAGCAGTGAGCGCGACATGAGGCTCTGATACAACATAGAAAAGGTAGTTGAGGAAGACATGCTGATAAGTACCTTACTTACAGTCCAAGATCAAATCGGGCGCTCGTCTCCGATTTGTCGGAGAGGTCCGAAACTCCAGTGTCTTCAGTTCTTATGCCCATCCGCAACTTGCTAACCCCGGTGACGATGTCGACAATCTCCTTGAAAATCGAGTTTGGCGGGGGTCTTGAGCTCCTGTTCTCCAATCAACGCTCACATCGCATCGCCATCCCCACGCTGGTGCCCGCCTCTCCGTCTCCGTCGGACGGCACAGAGGTACCCACAAAGCCCGCAGACATCGCATACCTCATCTTCTGGCTGCGGGACAACCTGTTGAAGGAGCGCGCTGAGCTCTTCGTGGAGAATGGGACGGTGTGAGTGTCCTATTTTTGCGAATGCGGCGAAGCTCGAGCCGGAACGGCTATCATCGTGCTTGCAGACGACCGGGCGTCCTTGTGCTTGTGAATGACACGGATTGGGAGCTGGAAGGGGAGGGAGACTACCAGTTGAAGGACGGAGACGAGATCGTGTTCATCTCGACCTTGCATGGCGGGTAGTTGAAAGTACCGACCACGCAGGAAAACATTGGTCATCCGGAGCTCGAATGAGAGCATTTTGAAGTTCGCTTGGACGCGGGAACATGCTCATGGTATGTTCACAATTCCCCACGTACCACACACCATTCTTCCATTTCTCCGAGGCACAGACGACGTCAAAAAAATCTGAATTCACGTTGAAGCAGTCCTGATGCATGCACATACCGAACAACTCGAAGGTATACATGCAAGGCGTGGACGATCTGTCGGTCTAGTGTACATGTGTGGGAGAAGGTCTTCGAACATGAGTGGGGAGCGTACTATATGCATCGCGTGCTGCCACATACCATCCAGAGTCACCATTTTTCGCGGGTTCATTTCGAAGGCGACTTGCCCCACCAACCCCCCATCCATCCTCCGCCCGAACTGCCCTGAGCTGTCGCCTTCCTTGCCTGCTCCTCCTCCAGCCGCTCCATGCGGTCGGCCTCCTCCGCTGCACGCAGCCGGGACTCGAACGCAGCGCGCTCGAGGATGCGCTCCTGCTCGACCGCAGCCGCCGCCTCCTTCTGGTGTTTCATCTGGCCGTACCACCACGAGCCGCCAACGATGGCGACGATGGTGAGACCCTGCATGACGACACGGACACGGAGCCAGTGATTGAGCGCGGTGCTGTCGCGTCGCCGCAACTTCGTAGCGGCAATGATGAGGGAGGCAGTTGTCAGCCCGGCGACTGCACAACCATGCATACGACAATGTGGGAAGAATGAGCAGCTGATTGAGAGACGAAAGAGGGGGTAGCACGCACGGACTGGGACGAACGGGTTCTCCTTGAACTTGCGCTCAAACTTGCCTCCCCATGACTCTATCGGGTTCCCGTTCGCGTCGAGCAGAACTTCGGGTTCTAAAGCGGGGGCAATGGTGCTCATGATGGTCGTTCCAGGAAGAGGGGGAGGTTGCTAAGTCTTGATGCGAGGAAAGTGCACGATGCGAGAGGTGTGGAGTCTGACCGGAGGCAATCGAGCAGGCGGAAGATGCGTCACAGTAGGCCTCGAGTCTCGACGCGGGGCTTGCCCACAGGAGAAAATCCGAGGTCAAACGTCGCCGGTGAGAGTCGAAGTCGAGCAGATATATGGCCTCCCCACGCACGTAGTACTAGGACACGGTGGTCAAGGACTTGGACTCGGAAACACGAGTCGGTGGCTTCGCGCTGTTGAGCGGCGACTACGACATGGAGAGATCTCAGATCTATCCACGGAGCGCCCATTCCGAGAGCTCAAGCCATCGCTGGGCCATCGTCATGAATGCCCCAGTCGACAAACTCACCCCTTCTCAGTCCTCCCTCCTTGACCTCTAACCACAACCAACACTTGCCGACGCCAGGTCAACATCATGGCCATACCCGCTCTGCCGATAGAGATAGTCACCGCGATCCTCATCTCACTCGAGTTCCGCGAACTCCTTCGCTGCCGCGAGGTGATTGAGTTCGAGCTGCGCCCGGATCGAGCACAGGCTGATGTCGTCACGCAGGTCTGCACCTTGTTCAAGAACATCGTCGAGGGCGATGTCCGCGCCCAGTACAAGATCGAGCTCGCCGTCGCGGGCATGGAAGACGGCCCGCCCAGTGCCCTCACACCCTCGGATCGCCTCGCAATCCTGCGAGAACGCCAGGAGGCGTGGAGGACGCTGCAGTGGCGGTCGAAGCACGAGTATCCCATGCTCGTTGGCGGCGTGTGGGAGCTCTATGGAGGCGTACTGGCGCAGGCGTCGGGGAACAGGACCTTGGTCTTTAACCAGCTCCCATCGGTCATCCGTGGAATCGAAGAGAAGGAGTGGAGGATAGAGGACGTGGGCATGTCCATACGCGACTTCGGTATGGATCCTACGCAAGACCTGCTGATCATTATGGAGCACCATCGCGAAGGGTGAGTCTTTCGCTACTACTGTGTTTCCGTGCTCTCGTCTCGGTGTGTAATCCGTCATGGTGCCATCTCGCCAGGCCGTTAGGATCTATGCGGGAGGGTCACATTTTCTCCAGTCATAGGTAGATTCTGATCGTCTGGTGAGTACACGTCGCGCGCGTCGCACAACACCCGGACAGTCTACTATATGCGTCCCTGCATCACTTGCGCTGTGACGCATAAAATGCGATCGGCATATGCTCGCGAGTCATCTTTGAGTGCTCTCGAGCATTCATTGGGCGGTGCGATCTCTTTGTCTCTATATCCCGTCTCTATTTGTTTTCCCCATTGGGACTTGATTGAATATCGCGATGTCATCGTCAGTGACGGACCGCTGCTTGTTCTAAACATGTATGCAAAATACCTTGACCACGGTGCTGATCCGTCCTTATGTGGGAATTCATGCGGTCGAGGTACGCGCAAGCAGACTATATGCCCAGCGAGCGTATATACCATCTCGTACGGTGTAGCGGGGAGACATGAGTACAGACCTCGTCCCCAGTGAATAACCCCTTGCGAAGCAGAAAAGGGTCTTTCGATCATCTCTCTTGCTGTCTGTCCCTGGCAAAGACTAAATGGCCGACAGCCCGTTCTTGAACGGAGTTCGATGGTGGCAGACACTGACGTCATTCTCTATGCAGGTCTACATTCGAGTGTCGAGTACATCTAAAGTCGCTCGCCACAGGCGCGTCACACCCTCAAGCTCCCAAAGGTGGAATGCTAGTGCATACACCACCTGGACCAGGCCACTATTCATATGCCATACAAACGTCTGAGGATCTCCTTGGTCTGCTTGTCATCTGCAACGAGGATGACTCGGTGGAATTGCTAATATGGCAATGGAGAACTGGCACTCTCCGGCTGGTGAGTGCGTGATCTATAAATCTACGTTCTTGTGCTCATGGTGTCCACTCAGCATGTCAAAGGCGCCAATCTACCGTCTTTCGCATTCTTGACAACACGCTATGTCTTGCTTGCGGCGCATCCCGAGATCGAACCGGATGAAGACAACGCGATCCCGACTTCCGGCGAGGCGAAAATTCTTGTCGTTGACCTGGAGGCAGCGTCAAATGAGACCGTCGACCTCGTTGATCTCGACTACCTATGTGCATTCCACTATCCCGCCCTCAACGACCATCACGACGTCATCGACGTGTCCATACGATCCGATCCAGGCCCGCATTGGCGTCCTAATCCCTCTCTGAAGGTGCCTTTCTCCGTCGCACGCGAAGACCGGCTCATCGTCGTGACGCTCTCCATCATCCGCATGCACGTGCACTTCTCTCTCATCTCGCTCGTCCCCTCCTCAACGTTCCGCTCCGCGATCGCGAGCCTCTCCCCCGGCGAGACCCGGCGGGACTTCGAGTGGACGGAGTGGGGCCCGCACGGGTCGCGCATGTTCCCCGCGCCGAGCACGCACACGGCGGTGTGGGTGTGCTACGTGTACGGGATGCAGCTCGCGCTCGCGCGGCGGACGGGCTCGCGGCAGGTGATCATCACGTTCGACTTCAACCCGCTCAGCATCCGGCGCGCGCGCTGCGACCCCGCGGGCGTGCAAGAACTCGAGAACGAGAAGCTCGTCACCGCGGGCACGGACCTGTCCGACACGGGCATCTTCAGGGAGCGGGTGTGCACGGAGCTCCCGCACTGGCTGCGGGTCACGCAGGCGATCGGCGGCGAGGGCGCGGAGGGCGAGGGCCACTTTGATGCGGCGATGCTGAGCGAGGACTCGTTGATCATGGTGTCGAGCGTGAGTGCAGTCTTGGGTGCGACGTGCGTTTGGCTGGGCTGACCGAGGTGTTTGTGCAGCAATTTCATATCAGGAAGTACAGGGTGTTGACTTTCTGACATCGACGATCCTTCTATCTCCCGCTGGTTGCTGTTTTGTTTCGTCTCTTTGGTTTGTCTCGTAATACTAATGGACAGATGCTGTACTTAACACCTCACAAAATGTAGCTGTACGCAAACGTGCTCTGGCAAGATGCAAGCTGACGATCGGTTGCAAGATCATCGATATCTGATTGGGCACTACAAGCAAGTTGCGCTAAGGCTGATGGGAGGAGGTAAAGACAGCACGATGGAACCTAGCTACGGTAACACTAGACGACGAATCAAGAGCTTTCAAACCACCACACCTGCCAGCACGGCTTTCAAGCTGGCGAGGCGGGAAGCGATAAGTGCTTCAGAATGACCCCGTGTGCCGCATGATGCTCGAGAGTGGACACGAGCAGCTCGCGTACGCCGGCCAGGTTCAGACGTTCAACCAAGTTGCAACTGCCAGTGGATAGAGTCCGGATCGACGCCCGGGTGGCTCTGGGTACGAGCTGTTTGAGACTCCGACGTTCCCACGGGGGGTTCTATGGGAGCTCTGACTTATTCGAAACATAGGCCTATCCTCGTTCTCATCCACCCTGAAAGGCATCTTGTCATGAGGCCATCCTGCGGAAAAATCTGGTCCTCCTCGATGGGTAATGTTTCCGCCATTTATGAAACGTCTAGGACCGCACTGACTGCCTTTTCTTCAAAGCGAAGCTCCTTCGAGCGTTCCTCAAACTCATCTGTTACACTACGAAATCTCCCTTCATGTGGAGGCTGTGGCGTCTGATGCCAGATGCTCTCAGAATGGCTTGCTATCGTCGGCTGGAAGCCTTTGGAGTCTCGCTTCCAATGTGCAAAGTCGTCCGCTTACCATGCGGACTGGCGCTGAAAGCCGTGTACAGTGGCACCCCTTTTCCAGAGGCAGAGAACATGGCGTTTGTCGCAGGTCACGCTGGACTTCCTGTTCCGCGGCTTCTAGATGTCGTGGAGCGTTCAACATCGCGGCCTCACGGATACATCCTCATGTCATGGATCGAGGGTGAACCGCTTCGCACATGGGTGGCGCGCCACTCCCAGAACCCTCCAGGAGCCGACCTTCTCCTCGATCGGGTGTACGCAGCGATGGCATGCAAGGATACGAAAGCCTTGGATGAAGCGCTTGATGCCGCACAGAACCTCCCACCTCCCATCCTCGACATGTCTCATGGTGCGACACTCGCCGAAGATCTCCGCCAGGCGTTCAGGAAGCTGCGAGAGCAGCCCGCTCCGAGTTCCAATGCTGTAGCTGGGTTGAATAACCGTCCGCTAACCACCCCTCGCTGCGGGGATCCACACGCCATGGGTCCGTTTGCCTCGCAAACGGAGTTCAAGACTACACTCCTCACCATGGCAGGTGGTGCGGTTGCCCATCGCGTTCCGGAGCTTCGTCGCCTCGCCGCTCCAGTTCTTGCCAAGAATCACCGCATCTACTTCACACATGGGGATCTGCATGGAGACAACATACTCGTCAAGGACAACCGGCTGTCCGGTTTCATCGATTGGGAGCACGCTGGATGGTATCCCGAGTATTGGGAGTACACCATGATCGAACGCCATACGACCGACAGTCCACTTATGTGCCAGTTCTGGGACGCGGTCCGTCCGTTTGGCGCAGAGAGGTACCAGGATGAACTCGCTCTGGAATACGCCTTGTGGTTGTGCACGGGTGACACGACGGTGGCGGATGCCAGTGGAGATGATCTTTCATGTCCTCGGTGAGTTCGATCTCTCGGCCTATAGTTAGCAATAATCGACCATACGTGAGCTGACTATACCTCGAATAGTGTCACAAAATCTTGACATCGTCCCAGCCCCAAGCTCTCATTTATTATGCGCATATGGTGTATGAATTCATCGGTATACTATGTACCTCGAAAGGCTCCCCCCGTACCATTGATAGCGGTTCAAAAAGCAGGCGAGTCCGCAGTGCCGCCATTCTTTTTGCGCTTCGGAGCCGGATCGTCATGGTCTTCACTCTTACGCTTCGAAGAGACGGTGGAAGAGACGGTGGTCGAGATGCTCGAGATCGTGATAGATGGCGAAAGCATCGAAACCGTGGCGTCTGGTTGCGCCGCGTTGACACCATCATGACGCCCACTCAGCACTGGTGGACCATGTGTCATGGGTGTAGGAGACGGGTGTCGAGCCGCACTTTGCTCTAGGGCAGAATCGGCGTGGAAGGGCAGCGCTGGTGGATCGTTGAATGATACGCTCTTGTTGTGCGTTCGGGGCTTCGTCTGTGTACTTGGCTTCGTCTTCGTCTTCGTTCTGGACTTGGTTGTCTCAGACTGTTCAGTCTGCTTGCTTTCGGTGTGTGCAGCGACCTGCTGTGCCGATGGCTCGGTGGTCACGGGCCGCAGGATCTTGGGGTTAAGCTTGATGTCCTTCGGGTGGTCGACCAAGTACTGCAGAAGGATGCGCTGGAAGATGGTCCACCTTTGGGCTCGAGTCCCCCCAGACCCAGAGGGCGTATTCCGATCGAACATGCAGGGAGATCTCATAGAGCAGTGTGCCGAGATCGCGCATCTGCGGGAAGGGAGCGAAGTCGGACTGCCAGTCATCCAGGCTACGAGTGAAGATGGGGTGACGACTGTCCTGCTGAGTCGTCGGCTCGTCCGAGATCTTGTGCGCGCTGAACTGCTCCCAGAGAACGCGCAGAGTGACGGGCACATACTGCTCTCTAGCATGACCATGGGGGTGCACGCGGAGCAGAACAGCGATCAGAGTCCAGAAGACGGACTCGACGTCATGCTCTGGGCGATGATGGAACTGGAGAACTTGGTTCTTAGGGACGTCCGACGGCTCTGCATAAGGGGGTGGGGTGCCTCCGTGCATGGTGCTGTTAACGAGAAGCCAAGTCTGTTCCAGCATCGATGCAGCATTCCCTCCCAAGCACCGCATCTCCTCGGGGAACGGCACAACTTTGTCGTTGTATGACTCGTAATGGCTCTTGCCACGGACCTTGATGTAGAGTTTAAGTGCGTCCCCTTTCAGCTCTGGCATTCGTGCTCCCTTGAAGGCGCTCTCATGCAGGAGAACGGCGCCGAGTGATACAGATCGCGCGATGTATCTCGGAGTGCCCTGAAATATCAATTAGTACTTAGTAGTTCATGTGAATCGAAGACATACCGTCCGATGCAAGAGCTCTTCGGGAGGTGTTCGCTCCGCGCCCTCTCGATATAGCTGAGCGCTGTTGTCAAAGTTGATCAGAATACCTTCTGAGGTTCGCGATTCCGCTTCCCTGTGAACGATATGAACGTTGACATCAATGACGCTTATCAAGACACACACCTCGGCTTTCATAATGCCTTGAACGAAGGGTGGCGAGTCTGTCATGACACATCTTCCAGGCAGATCACGCGATTGTGGTCGTATGAGGAGATTGCAGACGCTCATATCGCGATGGAGAACTCCTCGTCTCGTTACCAGAGTACGATGCACTGCAAGACACAGGTCAGAAAGACACTGAAGGGAGTTCGTGGCACGTACCTTCGAGGATATCATAGAACGCCCGCAAGATCTCGTTCACAGAAGTGGCAGAGAGCAACGCATCGCCGTAGTCGTCCAAAACAGTTCGTGTCTTCGTCTGCCGAGTGCCGCTCTCGTAACCTGCACACAGGATCTTCTCTCCATAGTACTCCACGTCTTCGTAGCATTTGATACGAACGACTCCAGGGACATCGCCCCGGTCAGCATGGATCTTTTCGACGAGTTGTGATTCTTCCTCCGGGAATCCTCTTTGACGACGACGTACTGCTCTGAGGATTCCCTGATAAAGAACACGGTCGTACTCCTACCCCACGCGTCACCAAGATCGCAGCCCATCTTGCCGTCGGTGTACCATTCCGATCTGCAACGGACCGACCATGTGAACGTGACATTGTCGACTGTTGCGCCCGCGGACGGCATCACAGCCTTGCTCATACTCGTCTCGAGGTGGGACAGGGGTGGAACGTAGACGGTGTAGAAGAACGAGGCGAGAGGGTCCAGGTTGTCCCAAGGGAACCGGACTGAGGCGAAGGTTCCTGATGGTTCGAGAAGCAAGATCTGGTAGTAGTCCGGCTTGACGGTGAGATGCAGGAAGGCTGGTTTGGCTTCTGCGAGAGTGGTGATGCGGTGGTGGTTGGCGCTGTCCATGTTGGCGATTGCCTCCTTAACTGGAATGGCCAAAGTAGACGTGTCCACGGAGCGAGTGCGAAGGTGGGTGTTGACGAAGTTGGTATCGACGTTGGATGGTGCCGGTTCTGGCCGTTGTTCGAGAGCGATACGATTGTCAGCATTGGTTCCACCACATTCGATGGGAGATGATTGCAAGTCGTAGTAAGAAAGCGTACCATTGCTCGATGCAGTGCCAGTGTCACTAGAGCTACCGTCGACCCTGCTCGCGTGCTCAGTGATGGGGGTGACCGGACGTTTGTTTGTTAACGACATGGCAGAACTGCGTGGGCTTGAGATGATCGCGGCAGTCACGTTCTTGGGTCTTATATAGTGGTTAGTGAGCTGAATCCAAATTTCAAAAGCAGTAATGTTGAGGCAATGGAGTGAGTGTTGCCGGAGGTGCATGTAGGACAAGTGTGTGTAAGTGCGTCATTGTTCAACTTCGCCGCAGTTTGGATGGGCGCCTATCTTCCCTTGCAAGTTGCCATTGTCATAGAGTAACTGCAGACCGACTCCTCCCGACTCGGGATTGTGTCTGTGACGTCAAAAACCTTGTATATTCGTACCCATCGCTCGTACTCGACAAGCTCGAGAAGCGCGAGACCAAACCGTCTCGAACGACCCACTGGCAAGCGCAGACTCGTGAGCCACTGGGCACTGGCAAGGTCTCATCATTTATCAGAAGTCGAAGCTCTTATCTAGGTCGTCCTTGAGGTGTGCGCGCATGCCAGGAGGAAGTATAGGTTCGTCGTTCTTCGCGATGTATCCTTGATAACGCAAAGTCTCAGCCTGGCAGTAGCACTGCCCTGTTCAATTGAGTGTACTCACTGAAGGGCATCTCCACGCTCTCCTTCGCATTGAATACGATAGTAGGGAAGTCCTCAAAAGCATACAAGTCAGAACCGTACCAGACCCGGGGTAGGATGCAAGAGATCACGGCGCACGATGAATGGGATCTTCGACAATGGTGCTGCGGTACGATGGTCAACCTCAAGTTCCGCCCTCAGCGCCGCCGGTTCCACGCACTCTTGTCTTGCACAACGATCTTGGTGACTCCAAGAGCAGTATCAGTCGTCATTTGGACGGGGCCAAGGTGTCGGTTTGGAAAGCCGAGGACACGAAGTTCGGATGTCCGGTCGCGGGGTGGATCGTCGCCTGCAACCGAGGTGAGTCTTCGTCGGACGTCGCCAAGGCGAGAAAACCTCATACCCAAAATACCCTGAATCAAACAATGCAACGTCAGTATTGCCTCCCCGCGCTCACGAAGGAGCTGCCTACCCCGAACAGAAACCACTCGAACCGGCCATCGCCGTCTTCAGGCGCGAGCTCCTTCTCGGCCTTCGGGTCCAGCAAGCAGACCTTCTCCAGGGTGACGCCCTTTTCCTCCATCAGCTGCATGACTGACTTCTGGTGTGCACAAGCATCTGCCCGTGAGCGGTCCTGCTCATCCGAGAACAGCCTGGACAGCGTGCTGCACGAGCCCGGCGAGAGGTGCGTGAAGTGCACGGTCGCCCCGGGGCCAGCAAGGGTGCGCATGTGCTGCAACGTCGCTTGAGCTAGATATATGGCTGGCGGGGATACAGGACTCCGACCATATACTCCAACTCGACCCACTTCGGGATTGACTTTGGTGTTTCCTCATCCTCTTCCATGTGCTCTGTAGCGATCTTCAGGTTAACATCCGCTCCCATCTACAGAGATACGCACCAATAACGTATGAGAAAGCCATTTGGCTCGCTTATCAGTGCTCTGGCGATATTCGGACGGTCTCTCTTATGATGGATCTACGAAAGCCGGAAAGCGCCCATTGGAGAAAACGTCGGCCAGTCCCGTACGGGCGCCTCCTTTGCCTAATTAAGGCAAGCGACCACGGGCGTCTCAGTTGCCAAATGCGGCGACTTCAGCACTCAGTATACGACCTATAGAACGAGACATTCAGAGCCGCACACTCTCGAGCCGCTTGGGGTCAAATATATGCGCATCTACAGCGATGTTGACACCGATTGAACTTGGTACAACGTGATAATCGATCAAATTTCGCCTGTCACGTGATAAATGCCTCCAGATCTTTCTTCCTTTGTCC
The DNA here is from genome assembly GCA_022605405.1 of Earliella scabrosa. NCBI lineage: Eukaryota > Fungi > Basidiomycota > Agaricomycetes > Polyporales > Polyporaceae > Earliella > Earliella scabrosa. The sequence goes on from JABYQQ010000041.1 coordinate 49,584, forward strand.
GGCCCCCTAAAAAACAGCGGGAAAAAGATTGCCTTGTTCCATTAGCCCACCGCGAGGGTCGAACTCGCAGCCTTCAGATCAATCCCACTAAACCTATCGGTCATAAGAGTCTGACGCTCTATCCGATTGAGCTAGGCGGGCGATAACATACAGATTGCCCGGTCTGACATATCGTTTAGGGCAAGAGCGCGACACTACGCAAGGGATTGGAGTGACAAGAATTTTGTGAAGTCCCCCCGACCCCACCAACCAGATACTACGCGGCCTTCTTGCCCTGTGCGCCACCCGCCCGGTATCGCTCCCGACCCGCGGCCGTGAGCGAGCCATCCGTCTCCTCCTTGATCCCCAGCTCGACCTTCAGGACGACGTTGTTGAACTCCATCATGGTCAAGCCCTGCTGGTGGCGGATGCGCGGCTGCCATCCGTCAGGGAGGCGCTCCTCGGTGAGGAACGGGCGGAGGTCCTTGACTCGTCCGCCGAAGATCGTCAGAAGCGTCGACCCACTAGCATACAGGAATGGTTGTGAGCATGTTATCGTGAGGGAACGAGATAGCGGGAGAACGCACTTGGAGCTTCCGAAGAACCGGTGGATGAATGCCAGGCTGAAGGTCGGGTTTGCTTTCTTTGACTCCATGCGGCGCTCGCCGAGCAGGCGCGAGAGGTCCGCCGGGGTGAGGTCGCCGTTGGGCGCTGTTCCGGCCTTGAGCAGTCGCTCGACGAGCGGCAGCGCGATCTTGCCCTGGTCCGGTTCCTCGACGGTGTCCAACCCTACACATCCACTGCATCAGACATAGACCGAGTCCAGCGCAGATGAGAATGAGGGATGGAACGACACGCACGGACGAGGGAACCGTCATGCTCGATGCAGTTGTGCGCATCGAGGTCGGCGAGGTCGAACGCGTCCGTCCAGTAGCTCCGGCCTAGCATATCCGCCGCATACTTGGGCACGAAGAAGCAGAACGTCGGCGCAAAGTTGTAAGTCTTCTGCACGAGCGTGGACAGCTCGCGGAACGTGATGTTGCGTCCCGAGTGCGGGAGGATGCCTGCATAGTAATGACGGAGCGCCCGCGAACGGGCCGTCAGCTGGAGGCTCTCCCACGAGGCGCGGAAGCTTGAGCAGTAGGGTGTGGGACGCACCGTGGTTGGCCATCGCGTTGAGCGCGGGACACGAGCATCGGCTATCACCCTGCTTGGGTGGAACGTACTGCGGCCACTTGCCATCCGCGCCGGGGTGGCCTTTGGGCACGACGTGTTCGGCCGGGCGATCAGGTGTGACGAGGTTGTAGACGAAGAGGACAAAGTCGACCAGGAAGACGAGTAGGTTGAGAAGTTGACCTCCAAGCGATGAGAGAAGACCGAGGACGATGCGCTGGAGCGCGAGGAGCGCGAAGGGCTGCTCGCTCATGGTGGTTGAGAGTTGAGAGGAGGGCGGGGTGAGTGGGGAACGAGCGAGGGCGTGCTCGCATGCGAAGAGCCTGAAGAACTCGGCTCGAACGGGACGATGGTTTGACGCGAGTCTCGTGCCAGTCCTGATATGGGCTGGAGCATACAGATCGGACAGCATACCGTCGAAGGAAGGCATGCGATTGGCCCGGCGATGACCCGGCGTTTGCGCTCGTTGGATCGCTCGACGGAGTACGTATGTAATACACACTACCGAGAACGGTGCCGGTGAAGCTTGGTCTGCACCCGCGAGAACCGGTCGATTGATGGTATAACATCTCAGGCCGCGGCATCCTGATCTATTGATACAGTACAAAAGACACACTGGACAAGCCTCGGTGAGCACAAGAGCAGCAAAGTGCGCACACACGTACCGTGCGCTCGTATGTGGTAAGACTACGACCTCCATCTGTCATAGTCAAACCGCCCATGCAGTCGCGTCACAATCTCCTGGTAATCAGGCTCGTTGTCGGGCGTGATGATGCCTCTTCTGATCATGAAATCGATGATAACTAGTCATATGCAGGCAGGTGTCAGCATGAACTTCCGTGACGAGAGGAGCACGCATGCCTGGAGCGCAATTGTACTTGAAGACGCCAGTTCGGACGTGCTCGACCGCGACTGACAATGGCAGGCGCTTTGCTGAGGGTCAGAAGGGGCCCTGGAACACCCAAAAAGTGATGACCAACCTCAAAAGATTCTACCTCGCCATCAAGCGGTTGCGGCTTGATGCCAGAGCCTGCATGGAGGCATAGATCATATATGTACCTGCAACGCAGGACTAGGTGAGCATGATCGTTCAAACCATAAGTCGCTGCAGAGCACACGTACTCGATTTCCGGCTGCAGCCATCCACCTGGTGTTCTGGACAGTAACGAGATGGGGTCCCGCGCGCGGATCGAGTAGGACCTACGGGGCAGCTCACCTGAAGAAATAGCTCACACAGCCCACAGGATGCGCATACTTCCTGACGACGTCCTCGGGGATGCTCGCCTCCTCCATCGACTCTTTCACCACGCACTCAAACACACTGATTCCCGCCGGGATCCCGCCCGCGACGCTGTTGTCCAAGTACCCCGGCCACGTCTGCTTCGTCGCCGCCCTCCGCGGGACCCAGAGATAGTACGCACCGTCCTCGTCCAGCTCACACACGGTCATGTGGATCCCAAACGTCACAATCCCGAACAGCGCGCTCGCCGCCCTCTCCATCTCGAACGCGTAGTTCAGCCCGTCGCTCGCCGCCGCCGCCGCCTCCGCGCCGTCCGTGGGGTAGTCGCGCTGGCCGAACGGGTTGCGGTAGACGGGGTAGAGCTCCGCACGCCATTTCTTGGGCCCGATCACGTCTGGCCAGAGCCCGGTGTCGCGCCATCGCTCGCAGAGCTCCTTCATCACGCCCGAGCGCGCCGCCGGGGTGGCGATCCCGTGCGCGAAGCTCACCCAGGTGCAGTCGCCGCCTGTGCTGGTGCCGAACTCCCAGGACGGGGAGGAGCTCGACTGGGCTTCGGCGCGGAGCTGCGCAACAACCTCTGGGCGGAGGAGTCCGATTGCTGAAGAGGACGGAGAGGGGGAGAGCAACCATGGGACGACCGTCTCGTTGTCCGCCGATCCAACGCGATAGTTGTCGCAGGCGCTGACGACCTGGAGGAACGTTTGCGGAGCAGTTGGCGTGGGCCCTGGCATGTTTCGTGGTCAGAGTCGAGGAGTGTCGTAGATGTTCAGTCTGTGGCGAGGTCGAGTAGGTTGTGCAATATTTGAACAACATCGTCGGGCCACGTCCGAGAGACGATTCGGATTAATCGGACGATCGCATGACTCGGTGCGCAGCTGCACGCCGTGACGCCGTGACGCGACGCGTCTGGCCAGCCACAGACGCGTCTATTTTTCTTGGGTCGCACAGAGACCGTGATTCTTCACCCGAGAGTCTAAATGAGGGCAAACACCAAGGCAACAGAGACGCAACGTACGCGTATAAGTGCGAGGTAGCGTGAGTTAACTTGGTGGGAGACTTTCTTTCTTCAAGCACGCATGTTCCTTCGGTTCCGTATATGGTAGTGCAGACGCCGGCGGGAGCCGGGCCGGGGCATACCTCCCACGGTTTGCTCCGTGTCATCCTCTGGTCATCCTTCAACCTCGTACTCTCATGTCCTTCTCCTCACGATGGAAGGTCTATCTTGGTACCAATCATTTTGAAGTTTACCTCGGACAGTGATAGAACCCAGCTTGAACTAGGGTACTATTGGCCCCACTGGACGGGTCACCTCGACACGGAGTCCATGACAAACAAGAACAAGTACTTCTATAGTGGGTATGTATATAGCGCGTAAAGCATTTCCCCGCAACCGTTGATAGTTGAACTAAGGCTCGCCCTGAACAGACCGATTCCCCACGTTATGCCATTCAACTGGAAGCTCTTCCATCATTTCGAGGCGGGAATCATGATGGCGCGATCACCTTGAGCGCGAGAAGGTCAGTACGGATTGATACAATTCCTTGCGCTGTTTGGTCGCTCACAGTGCAACACTGCACACATCAGACCGTTTCGATTCTTGGCAATGTCGTTGTACTCAATTCGAGGCCATGCGCTTCAGCGATAAATACCCGGGTGACGCTCTCACTCGGAGGAGTTCACCTTCAGGCCCACATCCACTGTAGTGAGGTCTCTTTGTCGCCGTCGGGTCCTCCTCAACTCGCCATGTCGCCTCATCTCCTGGCAGCCTTCGCGACACTCCTCGCTGTCTCTGGATCAGCCCTCGGTGCTCCTGCTCCTGATGCGTCGGCAGATCCCTGCGCAGCGATTGCGGGGAAGCAGTTCGTCCCTCCGAAAGACTCGCTCGCGTGCCTCAAGTCGTTCCCCTTCAACGAGACACTGCGCCAAAACATCCTCACGGTCGTCTCGCGCGTCTTTGACTTCTACACCTTCGAAAACTACTACCTGGATGCGATCCCGCCCTTCCAGGACTCCACTGTCAACATTCGCGCAGAACTGGACAGGATCAACAACACCGAGTACGCGGTAGGTCCCGGTCCGCTCTGGTTCCATGTGCTTTCGTCTTCACGACTTGCTTGGCAGACGGACTACGACTTCAATCAGGATCTGTACTTCTTCACCAACCGTCTTAACGACGGTCACACGCGTGCGTCCGCTCCATCCGCGCTCTGGCGGTTATACTTTTTCCTGACCTGATGCATCCAGGCTGGCGTCCGAACTGCTACACGACGTTCCAGAACCTCCTCCCGGCGCCCGTCGTGACGCTCGAGCAGGACGGCGAGCAGAGCGTGTTCGTCGCGCCGGACTCGGTCGAGTTCCTCGGGCTGCTCGGGCCCGAGTTCGCCGCGCACTTTGCCGCGCTCGGGTTCGACTGGAAGCGGCTCGCGGGCGCGCGCGTGCTCGAGATCGGGGGGATGGGCGCGTACGAGTACGCGAGCTTCATCGCGGAGACGCAGACGGGCACGTACCTCGACCACGGCGTGCGCGTGAACAGGGCGTTCAGCAGCTATGCCGTCACGGGCTCCAACTACACGCAGCGCATTGGCGATATCGCGGGCCCGGTGTTCCCTGACCTCGAGAGCCTTACGATGAAGCTCGTGCCCGTCGGCGCGACCGAGGCGGAGACGGTCGAGATCCCGTTCCTGTCGACCTACCTCGGCACGGAGCCCTTTGCGGACAAGGAGGAGTAGTGAGTGCAGTTGGTGTTTGCGTGGCGTGTCGGTTTGTAACTGATGGTGGCCTAGTTGGGAGGTGAACTGCGCCGCGAAGGAGGGGACAAACGGCATTGACTACAAAGACGCGGCGCAGGCCGCTAGGTTTGGCCCTCCGGAGGTTCGCAAGCTGGCGAGGGCGGACATCCTCGACGTGTTGGGGCCGAAGAGTGCCATCGATCTCCCGCCGCAATTCGAGCCCGACCTCCCTCTGGTCCCGGGAAGCAGAGGCATCCTCAAGTCGTACATCCTCCCTGACGGGAAAACCGGTGTCGTGCGTGATCTTGACGCGGTGATGCCACATGGGCTTGAACTGAACGAAATGTTGCATTTGCAGATGTTTGTGGCGTCCTTCGCCCCGTCCGACTTCTACCAATTCCAAAGGGATGTACGGGACGTACTCGCCGAGTTTGAGAAGGCGGGTTTGGAGCAACTCGTTATCGACCTCACGAACAACGGAGGTATGTGGTGTGGCTGCCGATCTCGTCGCTCGACGACTAAGAATGCAACTCATTAGGTGGTTACGTCTGTCTCGGCCAATTCCTCCACGCGTACTTGACCGGGACAAAGAGCCTCGGGGAGTTCCAGAATCCGTGAGTCGGCCTGCGGTGTTCTGTCTCTGGTCTTTCCGCTGGTGCTGATAGCTTGCTGCAGAGGCTTCGAGTCTACCAATCGCGTCAACCCCCTTGCGAAGAAGATCCTCGAGTCAGAGATTGCTCTGGGACTGGACGTCAACATCGCGTACTACACCGCAGACAACTGTACGTTCACATGTCCTCTGCTTGACCCTGTATTGACGTGGATATCGATAACCTTGTAGGGTCGTTCCTGAACAACACTCAGATGTCGAAGTCGTACAACTACATGGAGCCGAGCATCACGAGGGACATTAACGGAGTGGAGTTCACGGAGTCGCAACGATTCGGCGTGCGTCTTATGGTGTGCAAAGCGCTCGGAGTGGATGCTGCTGACACTGGTCTAGGATGCTTGTCCGTTCGTCGTCGACTTCCCTGAGGAGCCATACTTCGCACCCGAGTTAGTGAATTCCTGAACTCTCTCTATCAACGCGATTACTTACATAGCCGTACTCCTGCAGGCAGATCGTTATCGGTATGCTCGTCCCCCTTCACATCTTCGAAACAGGCTGACGATGAGCGTATGCGTTGCGATGATAGTGGGCAACGCCAATTGCGCATCCACTTGTGCGATGTTCAGCAACCTCATGAAAGAGCGGCACAACACGACGATCGCAATCTTCGGTGGCAGACCGGGCGTCCAGATGGAGTTCAAGGGTGCGCTTTCACCTCACGCACATAAGTGAGTGCTGCTGACTTGGAGGCGATGGCAGGCATGGCGGGCAACCAGGTCCTGAACTGGTTCGACTTTGACTCGGAAATCAAGACGGCTGAACTGAAGGATGTGAGTATCGCCGGAGCATGGCACTCTGCGTCGATCGCTGATGTGTATTGAATGAATCGCAGGATCCGTTGGCTCCACCTGACCTGTGAGTAGTCTTTCGTTTTGCATCGGAGAGAACTTGTCTTGACCCCCCGCATTTGGCAGCCTTGTGAACGGTAACTTCCGGTGAGTGCGAACATAACATGATACTGTGCTGAACGCATGGTCTGAATGACACTCCCCGTCGTCAAGACACAACTGGCGTATTGGTTAGTCTCACAACGCCTACTGCGGTATCGATGACTGACAAACCAACGTGCCTCGCAGCCTACAGCTTCCTCGACAAGTCTGCTCCTATCGGTGAGTCTGATTAGCCATTTGAATCTGGTACGATTGCTCACAGAGCCCTATCTCAGAGTGGAAGTCGGAGCTTCCTGACTGTCAGTCTCGTCTTGTCGCTATGTTCTGTCCGCCGCTTCCTCACGTTCGCACCCGTTACTACAGACCGGTTCGCGTACACCATCGACACGTACAACAACCCGCAAAAACTTTGGACCTTCGCGTGAGTTCTCTTCCATCCAGCTCAAATATCCGCGCTGATCTTGTGGTTTCTTCTAGGGCTGAGAAGCTGTTCTCCTGACTTGATGTAACTTCTCTCACCATGTGCATCCTGGGCTGAGTTGAGGGAGCCAGTGCATGTTGGGCATCACTATAAATTATTGGACGACCTCGTCCGCGTCGATCCCATCTCTTCATCAGCCGATCTTTCCCCCACACCCTTCCTTTGCTCAGCCGCTCCCTTCTGTACCGCTCCTTGCTAGTGTAGAGTGGCAATGTATTCTCTGAGAATCGAATCGCCTTGCGCACACGAAATTGGCCAGTAGACGCCGGCGGGATCATCCACTATGCCTGCTGGCAACCATGACTTCTACCTTTCACTTACTTGCGATCCTGCGAGACTTGACTGTTGCACGGCCTCCACCTATGGATGACTTGCTCTCATCACCTTGTCCTGCCTAAACTCCATCTCGACGATTAACAAACCTGCCCACGAAAATGTGAAATGGCATGCTATGGAGCTCGATGCGATAGACGGTGTTCCTTGTCGAGCGTGGATCGAGGAGGTTGAAACGTCGCGAGTATACTTCGCCTGGGTTGTTGGTCCAACGCTGAGGTGAGTACGTCGTGGTCCGTGGCCGAGGCTCCAAGCCTAAGATCTGCGCAGAGTTGCTTTGTCTCCGCTTTGACGATGCGCCTCGTGCCCTTTGTCGGACCCTGCAGCTTTGGCCCAAAGGAATGTGGCCCATCAGGTGCATTTGCACAGACCAGCCATGCCCAGGTATATACGTCCTCGCTGCCCTCTAATCTTATCCCGTCTACCACCCCCTGCTCATCGCGCGAGCACTGTGAGTCGGTCCACGTCGTCGGTGGTCGAACTGCGAGACTGACCCACAGGCTACCGCAAGGTATTATACCCCCCAAACCACCTAGAGAGGGCCCGTTTCCGCCATGTCGCGTCGCCCGTCGTTCAGGAACCCCTTCAACCACACCATCCGCAAGAAGGACGGTGTGACCAGGCCGTCGCTCGACCCCTTGAGCCCACTGGACGCTGGACCATCCCGACGAGCAGTGTCTTTCGCCTCTCTGACCGAGCACGCGTCGAATCGCACCTACGCTAGCGTCGGGGTCCAGACGGACCCGGAGGACGTCGTTCTGTCATTTGCGGCATCTAGGAGAGGGTCGCTGTCCAAGCTGAAAGACGCGGGGAAGGTCCTTCGCCCCCAGAACGTGCTCCGACGGTTTGTGGGCTTTCTGCATCATCGGCGGGCAGATTCGCCTACAGGTTCAGAGGAAGATTTGTCAAGTCCTGTCGCTCATCTGGTCAACCCACCCGCACCCGCACCCGCACGTCCTCCGCGACCCGCGCCCTTGGATCTCGAACTCCTCGACTTGATTGGGGAATGCGTCTTCAACGACGTCGCGTCGAGGTCAGGATCTTCTAGTGTCTCGCGCGTGGTGCCGGTGGGTGTTCCTGCCTCTCGTCTGGTGAAGAACGCAGTCGTGTTTCCCAAGGCGGAGACGGTAGCCTCACACCGCGCCGAAGTTCACGACGGACATTCCTCTTCTCCACCCAACCCCAGCCCATCATCCTCCGCCCTGCCCGCTTCTTGCCCCCAGGAGGGCGAAGCGAGGCCGCGCACATTCAAGATCGGTATCGCGCCTGGTCCTCGGGAGCCGCTTCCGCCCCCGTCGCCATTCTGGTCCGTCCTGCAGCGAAACAATCTGCGCGTGCCCCCCGAACGCGTCTCGAAGTGGGTCACCGGTGGCATCCTGGGCGCCGGCGGGTTCGGCCGCGTGTACGTGGTGTACAACACCGTGACGCGCGCGCAGTGCGCGATGAAGGTCGTCCATCACGCGCGGCGCATGTCGGGCTCTTCGTGTCGCGGGCTGATCAACGAGTTGCGGGTGCTCTCGCTTTTGAGTGCCGAGCCGCGGCCGATGCCGTTCCTGCTGCAGCCGTACCTCTCGGACTCGCTGTGGGCGTGGCGGTCGACGGGTGGCTATCTGCACATCTTGACCGACGTGTGCATGGGCGGGGATCTCTCCATGTACCGGCGCAAGCTGTCGGCCGACAGCCTGGTGCTGGTGTGTGCGGAGATGGTGCGTGCCTCGCGTCTCCCTCCCGTGCTGACCTGGGGCTGACGTTCTGGGTACTCAGGTGCTTGGACTCAGCCACCTCCATAGTCACGGTATCGTCCACCACGACCTCAAGCCACACAACGTGCTGATCGGCGGTGCGGGGCACTGTGTGATCGCCGACTACGGTGGCGCACGGTTCATGAACTCGAACCGGACGCTCCAGCGCTTTTCGGAGACCGCAGCGATCATGACCACTGCGTACGCCGCTCCGGAGCTCCTCGTGAACGTCGAGGACGGGGAGGTGAAGGAGTATGACGAACGGGCGGATTTCTGGTCACTTGGCGCGACCTTGGTCTCTATGATCATGGAGGACGTGAGTACCCTCGGTTCTTGAGGAACGTTGGGGACTGGCTGACAGGGTTGCTGGAGCAGGAGTACCTCCCTGGCTCGTCGGACATCTCGTTCATGGAGTACCGGGTTGAGAAGGTCCGTGCGCAGATGATCAAGTTGCACACTCCCCTGCCTTTGCACAGTTTCGTCATGGACGTGAGTTCACCGCGCACATGTGTCGTCGCACCAGGCAGGAGAAGCTGACACTGGTCTCGCAGCTGTTGCGCATGGATTATACGCTACGCCCACAGTATCCTTCCATCAAAGAACATTGCCTGTTCCAAGAAATGTGAGGGAACTCCTCGCGTATCTTGTGGCAACCTAGGATTGACCTCTCTCGCTCGCAGTGATTGGAAGGAGATTCTGGAACAAAAGCACCCTGGTGAGCCTTTGTGTCGATTTCTGAATTTCCCTCCGATGCTCATGGAACTTTGGTGTCCTTAGCCATCCCATTCGTCCAAGAGGTCGCGCCTACAGGCTACGGGTGGGGTTACGAAACTCCAAAAGTGCACAGGACTGAAGAACCTAGCGCCGACTTCCTCCGCGAGCTGAGAAAAGATCGCCTGTCTCTCATGGTAGACGACTCCTTCCGCGTCGAGCAACACCATGCTGCATTGTCGACAGCGCTGTAGTCTCTGCGTGTTAGAGGGTGGACGGGTCGCCACCCTTCGCTCTATCCGAGGTTATCGCATGTTGTTGTATCTCGCTATCGTACCGCATGTTCGTCAGTCGTACACTAGATTGTATTCGCTTTGTATGTATCTAGTCTTAGTCGTATGCTACTCACTCGTGTATCTAGTCATAATTGTACAGCCTGAAAGATTACCAAATTTGTTGAGGATTGTCTGCCCAAGTCAGGGCAGCATGCCTTTGCGCATCGAGCGTCTATATGCCACTTGGACTTGGACGACCACCTCGTAGTCGACTTCTCAACCACACGCTCCTCGGAGTGAAACATCTCTTCCTCAAACCTCGCATTTCTCACTCGCGCTGCCTCTCGTTACATCTCGTAAGGCGTCGGCACCGGTGGGAGTGCTCGCGTGTGCTCAACTATGGCTCAATAGAGGACTATCCACACATCTCATTCAAGCAGCCACGTCACAGCGATGACCGGAGGGACCCTGTCGGCTTTCCTGAGAGAAAGCAAAGCAGCATATCTGGACGCCGTCAAGGCGGGCAAGGGCACAGATTGGACAGTCGTGATGGGCAACGAAGCCGGCGGTCAGTAGCACGATGCTTGACGAACACGCCACGAGTTCGGCGTCGCAGCTAACCATCTGCTCTTCCCGGCGCATTCCTATCAGATCTCGACTCCATTGCGAGCGCGATCGCATACGCCTGGTACGCAACGAAGTTGCGCGGCGCGACGGCGGTCTCTCTCACACAAACCCCACGCGCGGAGCTGCGCCTGCGCGCAGAGAACCTCCACGCCTTCGAGCTAGCGAACCTCAACCCAGAAACGGACATCCTCTGCATCGATGACATCCCGCAGCCACCGTCGCCGGACGCGCCCTTCCCATCCTCGAGCTTCGCGCTTGTCGACCACAACCGGCTCCAATCGCGCTTCGCGCGCGCCAACCCAGACGCGCGCGTTGTCGCGGTTATAGACCATCACGAGGACGAAGGGTTGTACCGCGAGAGCGCGGACCCCCGGCTCATCGTCGTCCCTACGGGGAGTTGTGCGTCGCTCGTCGCGGGGCTCTTTGAGGACCATCTATCTGCTTCGGGCGCGAGCGAGGAGGAGGTGATGCCCCCGGAGCTTGCGGCGGTGCTCCTCTGTAGCGTCCTCGTCGATACCAACGGGTTGAAGCCCGGGGGAAAGGCAGAGTCCGCCGACCTTCGTGCCGCGCGCTTTCTCATCACCCGCGCGACCGGCGCCCTCCAGCACATCATGGCCCACTCTACCACCCCAGCTCTCAGCGCCCTTGCGGTCTCGGAGCCGCCTTCGGAAAGCCCTCAAAATGCCGTGCTGGGTGGTGTCAAGGAGGAGGCGCCGCACGAGACCCCGGGTGTGCAGGAGCTGAACACCGCCTTACAGGAGAGGAAGGCGTCGGTCGCGCACCTCGGCACGCTCGACCTCCTCAAGCGGGACTACAAAGAATACGCGATGTCTCCAGCGCGGACGCCGGGGCAGGAGATACGCGTCGGGCTGTCGTCCGTGCCCGTGGGCTTCGCGTCGTGGCTGCCGCGCCATGGCGACTTCTGGACGGAGACGGAGAAGTTCATGGAGGAGCGCGGGCTTACGGTGCTTGGCATTCTCACATCGTTCCGCGATGCGGAGAAGGTGGGGAAGAGCGGGCGAGGGAAACACAGACGTGAGCAGATGTACGTCGTGAGGGGAGACAAGGAGCTCGCGACGGCACTGTTCGACGCTCTTGAAGAGGCGGAGGAGCTCAAGCTTAAGCGGAGGAAGTTTCCGGAGTACGGAGTGCACAGCGGGTTTGGGGACGAGTTCCGGGCGCGCGTGTGGAAGCAGAAGAACGTTGATGCGACGAGGAAGGCGACCGCGCCGCTTGTGAAGAGTATCATTGAAGGCCGTCCGAGAGGAGCAAGCTTGTAGCCTCGGCCTGGAGAGTTTGCAACGTGAGTTCACGCTGTGAAGCTAGATCACAACATGTGGACCCACTGATCTGACAAAATTGCGGGTAGAATGTGTACTGTAGAGATTTGTTGCTTGTCTTTCATTGACATCCCTCGCGGAGGCGAACGCAACACTTCCTTCCAGTAGCGCAAGCTTCGTCTTGACATGAGGATGATATCAGATATCCTCAGACTTGCATGCTGGGTTCTTGAAGGGAAGCGACGTCGCTCTCGCCATTCCCGCTTGGCAACATTCAACGTTCATCCGGCGGCGTGTCAGTGCACCCGGGGGCTTGCGGAGAACGTACGCGTGTCGCGGTTTAGCTGTATATGATCCATCACGGAAGACAGTCGGACTGCGCATCCTCCAGCTGAACTTCCAACCTTTCGATGAAGACCGCAATGACAAACTGGTTGAATTGCCATTTGACCATTTTGACTTACGCTTTAGTAGGGTTTAGGTGCTCGAGCGGGATGGCTCAACTCAGCGTTACAATTCAACCGCGGCAAACAGTTACGTGGAGAAGTCGGCGCCGCGTGTGCAACTCGGATGGCTGGGCGGGTCGGACGGGCTCTGCGGCCGTTGCGATCTATACAGCTTCTGCACAACACAACAGCTACAGACCCAAGCCGTTCGTATCATGCGACTTTTATTCTAATCTATTCCCGCTTTTGGTGGTCATAGGTCGGGTGGCAGCAATGCCAGGAAAGGCGGACATACTATGTAAGTGACGGTACCGCCGCTTACCGCACATGGACAAGCACCAGGCTCGTGTGACTGTCACAAATCAATCTTGGCCGCCACGCGTCCTCGCGCGTCCCACTTATCCGACTCGTTCCCGCCAACAATGACCACCATGGCACCAAGGCGACTGGACTTCTATGTGATGAATCATTATACATCAGAGAACACGGAATAGCCATCAGTCTCGTCTCGTGGAGCGACGTCGCTGCTTCGCTAGAGTTGCCAACCAAAAGTGAACTGAGTCGGTGCGATTCGTGTCTCAGGCTCTTCATCACGACCATGACTGTCTCGAGTCTGACACATTTCCCAGAATTCAGGTTGTCAACTCACACCGTTGTGATGCAGAGGCTGGAGGCTGTCAGTGCGTCGTCAAAGAATTTACGCAAGGCCTCTGGATAGCGATACATTCTGAAACCAAATACCCGCCGCGCTCGCGAACTTGTGTGCTGCGACCAAAGTGCACGATGCCGCAATCTGGGGTGCGTTGGTAATCTCGGCTGTGACCAACAACGTTAGCGATGGTGGTCTGTCCGCTCCTCCGGTGTCTGTCCACTCCTCCGGTGTCTGTCCACTCCCTCGGTGTTGGTATACTGTCACACACAAACCGACACTGTGCACTGCTTATGACCCACACAACCCGAGCGCACCGACAGACATAGAACAACCTCGCAAGCTTGGTATGAATGCGAGGACAGCCGCCCTACACAGCTTGTCGTAACACGGATGTACCCCCGAATGCAAGCGCTGTGAATGCACACGGGTCGGGTGTGGACACTCACTAATTGGGTCTGTACGGTGTTTCCCATCAGTTCTGCGTCGTAGTCAACAAACAACGCTGATGAAAAATCCACAGCTCGCGATTGGGTAGGGTGTCCGCCTCGATCGACTTCGCCACGAAATGTCGTCTAACCCCGACTTTTGCTGCATTCGGGAATCGGAGCCTTCCGCAGTTCGCGAAGGATGGGGATATAAGGCCTGTGTCCATACGCTGGACACTCCACCACAGCTTCACCTCATCTTTTGTCTCATCTGTTCCAGTCGGGGTCGCTAGCAGTCCTTCGCTTTCATCCCGTTTTTATACACTGCCAGCGCTGAGTCACCATGTTCTCCAAGGCTTTCTTGCCGATCCTCTCTCTTGCTCTTGCCGTCTCTGCTGCACCATCCGTACACAAGCGCGCAGACTGCAGCAACGGCCGTACTGCCAACGATGCGAAGGCACGTTCATTATTTTCCTGCCTTGGGCTTGGGCTAATGACCATGTATTGGTCTCGCAGTGCTGCATCTGGTTCGAAGTCCTCGATGACATCCAAGAGAACCTGTGAGTACAATGTCCCATCATCCGGCCTTGCTCCGTATTGAGGACGACTTCAGCTTTGAGGGGGCCCAATGTGGTAGGTCTAGTTGCAACTCCAAGATGCAGCCCCATAGCAGCTGACTTGGGTCGACAACAGGCGAGGAAGCCCACGAAGCACTCCGAGTGAGTATGACATGTGGCCACAAGTATTTCAACACTTACCTCGCGTGCAGTTGACCTTCCATGATGCCATCGGCTTCTCACCCTCCGCTGGGTAAGTCCATGCTTTCGTCTCTGTAACCATGACTTTGTATGTAGTCTAACATGTACGTTATACCACCTCTCAGCGGCGGAGGTGCCGGTAAGTCAATCTTCTCCTTCAGCTTCCGATACCAGTATTAACGCATGATTGCAGATGGCTCGATTATCGCGCACTCGGACGTCGAGCTTCAAAATCCCGCTAATAATGGTATTGACGAGATCGTCGAGACGCTCCGTCCCCTCGCGATCAAGCACGGTGTCTCCTTCGGTGACTTGTACGTGGGCACACTCATATCATACTGGGACGTTTCGCTGATGCGGGCCCATCCCTCTAGCATCCAATTCGCGGGCGCTGTCGGCGTGGCGAACTGCCAGGGCGGTCCCCAGTTGCAATTCATGGCGGGTCGTTCGAACGATTCGCAGCCCGCACCCGCGGGCCTCGTCCCCGCCCCTGAGGACCCCATTGACGACATCCTCGCCCGCATGGCTGACGCAGGCTTCTCCGCAAACGAGGTGGTCGACCTCCTCGCGTCGCACTCTGTTGCCGCTCAGGACACTATCGATCCGGTACGTGCTAAGCCCCCGTCCCTCGTGTTGAGGGCTTCTGCTCATCGTCAGCCCCGCTTTGCAGACGATTGCGGGACAGCCCCTCGACTCGACACCCTCCGCCTTTGATGCGCAGTTCTTCGTCGAGGTCCGGCTTCACTGAAGCGCTATCTAGATGTTTGATGCTGAATTTCCCGGTTCCGTACCAGGTCCTTCTGAAGGGCGTAGAATTCCCCGGAAACGGTTCCAACGTCGGCGAGTCCAAGTCGCCCATCCCTGGCGAGTTCCGCCTTCTCTCCGACGAGCTGCTTGCTCGCGACGCCCGCACGGCGTGCCAGTGGCAGTCCTTCGTCAGTGCGTGTCTTTGATTCTTCATCACCTGGCTTCCCTGTTGCGCATCTCGCAACTCCGTCTTCCCCACATTCGAACAACGTATCGCCTGGCACTCTCAGCTTTCGTGCTCCACGAATGATTGACGCTGACCACCGTTCACACAGCTGACCAGGAGCTGATGGTCCAACGCTTCACCGCCGCGATGGCGAAGATGGCGGTCCTTGGTCAGGACGTGAGCACGTTGACCGACTGCTCGGACGTCATCCCGAAGCCGCCGGTCCTCGCGTCCAAGGTCGCCCTCCTTCCCGCCGGCAAGTCGATCGACGACATTGAGGCCTCCTGCCAGGACACGCCCTTCCCTTCACTTGATGTTGTGCCCGGCGCTGAGACCTCCCTCCCTCCCGTTTAAGTAGTAACCGTACAGTACTCGTTGTCGACTCTTTCGCGTCCTCACTTCTAAGTTCTAGATATCGCCCTTGGGAATTTGCTTCCGGTAAATGACCTTGATATAGGCTGATTTGACGTCGTACATGTTCGTCGCTCGTTACATACATGAGTAGGGGTGATTTAGTCATGTCAGTTCCTCCCCGCGAAATAGGATTATCACTCAGGCTGCCTTGTACTAGCTCGCACTTAGCCCTTGTCGTACATTAAGCATGAATGCTGTCTGTCGTGACTCAGACAAACAAGTAATCTGGTGAGACCACGCAGAGTTTTGTAATACGTCCAGCGATATAGAACACAATACGCATGCTAATGTATGTAACACACTACCACTACTTATCCACTGGCAAGAGTTCATGCCACCACTTACTAATGGGCGGGCTCTGGAGTACTAAACAGTACCAGTAGATGATCTCCTACTGAGACATGCTATCACATAGCGCTCTCTCTAATGCCATTGACTGCTTGATGGTTGCTGGGAGAACTAGTATTGCCAACTGACGTGAGGTGTGCCAATCAGGAAACCGGTTCATCTCTGTGACCTCTGCCCAGCGCTGAACAGAGCCACAGAGATGACAGAGATCGGGCCGTTGCGCAGAGGTCCGGATCTCTCTACAGAGACACACTGAGACATGCGCTAAGCCTACCCGGACCTCTCGCATTCACCACGGTCTTCTCAGCGTCAGTTTCATCCTCGTTCCGTACAACAGGTTATCGCCGCGAGTGATATGACTAAGGAGACGGGTCTTCGAGCGCACGAACATTTGTCGGCACAGAGATATCGTTCTCCGGACAGAGCCGAAGAGCCGCGGAGACACCTTTCTCTGTACAGAGCTGACAGAGCTCACCCGGTTTCCTGATCAGTGTTCGACGAGTGCGCTTGGCGGCGGCACTAGTAACGGGCGCTCCGCCCCGAAGGTTGATATGCCAGTCACAGAGGCTGCCATAAATGGGATCTGCATAGCTATGTGACCGTGACAGAGACGTGGCGGCCGACGTCGGATGTGTGTTGCACCGTTACCAATGACAGCGACAGCGACCAAGGGAACTCGTTGACTCGCTTCGCTTCGGTTTCCTATACACCACGCACACATATCCACGCCAAGGAACTGTGTAGTGTTTCACTTGGCTTAACATTAGGTATTGGACGCTTGGGCTGATCTCACGCAGGCTGCAGCAAGGCAGCGAACGCTCGAACTTCTCCCGTAAGGGACATATTGGTATGGGACCTGTTCAGCTTCTAGACACACGGCAAACTCAGTGAATACAGGCTCTTCTCTAGGTGGTACTGGAATGCGCAGTTGGTGCGCCCACGTTGTGTTCAATGCCATTGACCAACCTTGTGAGACTATCGCTGAGCAACGAGGCTGAGGCTCATGCTCGTAGGTACATGCGTACGTCACGGTCTCATGGGGTCGCGCTGAACGACAGCCCTTCAGGTTCTTGCGCGTTTTCCATCACGATCCGGGGCGTCGGCACGGTCTTTGGTGTATGGCTGCCGCCCGACGCCGACTTCCGAGCGAGTCAAAGGTAATCGCGGCCCTGCTTACGCAGTAGCTGGACCCTCACCAAGGTGTTCCCGATGCGGTGTGGCACGCAGTACACACGCAGACCCATTCTACGTGCACAGCGCGGCCTTTTCAAGCCTATGGCGCGCAATAATAACACAGCTCCCGCTCGCGGTAAACACAAGCGCCCTTGACGCACCAACGCGCGCGGCTCTACAAACCCGATCATCGAAGAGCCGATACAGCAACTCGCGTTTGCTGTGTGTCCCACCATCACCGCGACTGACAGTGATGTTGAAATGCGGCAGTCGGCATTGGTCACTGGCAGAGACCCAGACCCTTGCGATGGACTGGATGCCCACCTTTACCCCACGTTGACTTGCCACTGGGTTGGCCCACCTCGGCACCCCGCCGGGTCATGGGGTTTGGATATAAGGGCACGCGCCGCATGACGGGCTTCAGCATTTCAGTTCCTCTCTTGTCTGTTTTTGCCGTCGGGGGGCCTCGCTTGCAGTACTTCTACTCTTCTACTTCCCCTTTTCCATATACTGCAAGGGCTACATCACTATGTTGTCCAAGGTTTTCCTGCCGATCCTCTCCCTCGCCCTCGTCGCCTCCGCAGCTCCACACGTTGCTAAGCGTGCATCGTGCAGTAATGGCCGCAGCGCCAACGATGAGCGGGGGGGTCTTCACAACGTTTGGCTTCAGGTGCTGGCTATATTGACCTCGTTGCTGCCAGTGCTGCGTCTGGTTCGACGTTCTCGATGACCTCCAAGCGGAAGTGTGAGTACCGCTCACCAAAAAACAATCACGCATATTGCTCACGCCTCCTTGGTAGCTTCGACGGTCAATGCGGTAAGTGTCACAGCACCGTTACGTTCATCGCAGCCTAATCTCGCCAATACCGACAGGCGACGAAGCTCACGAGGCACTTCGTGTACGGTGATCTCGCCTCGTCATAGCATGCGTGTCCTAACGCCGTTTGCAGCTAACCTTCCATGATGCTATCGGCTTCTCTCCCTCCCTCGGGTAAGTCGGCCTTCCTTCATGATCTCATCCTGTACTTCCCATCCTGACCTACCTTGCTCGGTGCTTCAGCGGTGGAGGAGCTGGTACGTCACATGACCGGTCTACACTTAACATATGCTGAAATCATCATGTAGATGGCTCGATCATGGCGCACTCTGACATTGAAACCGCCCAGCCCGCCAACGGAGGCCTCGATGAAATCATCGAGATGTACCGTCCCATCGCTATCAAGCGCGGTGTCTCCTTCGGTGACTTGTACGTGACTTCCTGAACCCCTGAACTGTCCTTGCACGGCCGACCACCCCTCCTTCAACAGTGTGCAGTTCGCTGGTGCTGTTGGCATCGCCAACTGCGACGGCGGGCCGCAGCTGCAGTTCATGGCCGGTCGCGCGAACAGCTCAGAACCCGCTCCGTCGGGTCTCATTCCCGGCCCTGCCGACTCAGTTGACAAGATCCTCGCGCGCATGGCTGACGCCGGCTTCTCCGCTGACGAACTCGTCGATCTCATGGCCTCTCACTCGGTTGCCGCGCAGAAGAACTTAGACAGAGTCGGTGTTCTCTTAAACGCTTACTATTATCATGGGAGCGATTTAACACTCGTCCATAATCGCACAGACCATTGCAGGATCCCCTCTCGACTCAACACCATCCGCATTTGACGCGCAATTCTTTGCCGAGGTGTGTTGCATCCTCTCCTTAGCAGCCATGCCCACTAACAATTGCCCTGCATCTGGCACATGGGGTCACGTGTAGACTCTGCTCAAGGGGACACAATTCCCTGGCAATGGCTCGCACTTCGGCGAGCAGGAGTCGCCCTACCCGGGCGAGTTCCGTATTGCCTCTGACGCCCTCCTTGCCCGTGACCCCCGCACGGCGTGCCAGTGGCAATCATTCATCAGTGAGTCTTGCTCCTTCTCTCCTCCCATGGCTAGCCGTCCGTCACTCACATCTGACCCCTTCGTGCAGCGAACCAAGACCTCATGGTGCGCCGCTTCACCGCCGCGATGGCCAAGATGGCTATCCTGGGCCAGGACGTGAGCACGCTCCATGACTGCTCGGACGTAATCCCCAAGCCGCCTGCGCTCGCGGAGCAGGTGCCCGTCCTACCAGCCGGCGTCTCGCTCGACGACATCGAGGCTTCGTGCCAGTCGACACCCTTCCCGACCCTCGACGTCGCACCCGGCCCTATCACCTCTATTGGCACGGTCTTCCAGTGAATTACTAGCCGGGATCGGGATCCATCTCGTCATCTGTCGGTCTCCTCTCTCTCTCGGGACTTGTAGCCTTTTGCTGTCGTCGGTTTTTACGGACTCTGTGAGATGTCGCTGTCGGTTCTGTCATGCTATTCCATATGTGCTAGCTATCTCACTAGTATATATTCACGCCTAGTACATACACCGCCGCTCCTTCCATGTACGTTCGGGGTCGTGCCCGAGCCGTAGAGAGAAGCTATCATACACATCGGAGGCAACTGACTAGGTTGTTGACTTGCGTCTGCGCGCGCACGATGCGGTCGAGGGACCGTGCGGTTACTCACGGTGATCAAGAAGACCGCCATCTGGGCTACCAGTCTTGTGGGGGCACAGCCTGAGTGAGGGACGAGCGAAGCTCCAAAACCCTCATCACCTTGAAGCTCGTCTCGTTCAGCGTCAGAGACACGATCGTTTATTCGCGCCCAGCGTACTGCCAGCATGCTCGAACGTTCGCCCAGGAGGCCCCAAGTTGTCACTGTCGCCGCGCGCTCCGGCGAGCATTTCAAGGCCGCGTCTTGGCATAGTAGGCGCCTCGTCGTCTCCTTCTTCCTCCGCATTTGCAAATATCCATTTGAAATAATCTAGACGGTGTTGCGGGAGTTGAGGTGGAGCATCGTCTGTGCACTGGATATTTCCCGCGAAGCTGGTCGGTTAGCCTGTGGCGGCACGCCGGTCACACTGCCTGCCATAAAGAGCGTGGGCACTGCTAAGTGACCGTGACGCCCATGCGCGTCGTTGGTACTTATAGCAGGGCCCTCCGGGCAGTCCTGGACTACAGAAAATTGAGTGGCGGTAGCACATTTAACATAGATGAGTCATTAATGATAATTTAATATTAATATTAATGATTGATCGTCCGTGCGCCACACTAGTACTGGCACACTCAAGAGACAGACCTTGTACAATTATAGAATATGCACTACAGCGGGTTCGAGTACAGATACAGTGTTCCGACAAATACACAATGACGCGAGCAACAGAAACGACCACGCACCTTCAGCAAGCAGATTATAGTACAGTATGTATTGTATATTTGTAATGCTACAAAGACGGAGAGGACATCACCTTCGCGCGCGCACTCGTCTGTTCACGGATGAAGGCGAACATTGGTTCGCCGAGCCTTCTTTTTCTTCTTGGGACGGTCCTGACGAAGACCGTTGTCGTTCTCACCTCCGCGACGCTCGCCGGCGTCGTTCTCACCTCCGCGACGCTCGCCGGCGTCGTTCTCACCGCCACGACGCTGTTCCGCGTCGCGAGGACCATTGCGCCGGCGTTCGGGCGGCGCGACGTCATCAACTTGAGCCCTACCAGCATTCGGGTCGACTACGATGTCCTCAGCGGCGGCCTCGCCTCGGAGGACGAATGTCGAGGAAGTCCAACCGTAAGCCTTGCGGACGTTCCGGTGCAAGCTACAGAAGGTTAGTTGTCGGTTCAATACCTGACTCAAGGACTCACCCGTTCAGTGTGGCCGTTGAGACCTTGGCCTCGTGCTGGGAGAGGATCAACGCACATACGCGCGTGACGACAGTGTCCACACGTACCGCCGAGAGTGTGATGGACCGATTGCCCCACTTACGCTTTGCTTCGTCCGTTCCCGGCGTAAGTTTCCAGTGCGAGCCCCCGTTGGGTTGCGTGATCGCGAAACCGATGGCCCCAAAGGCCTGCAGAGACCGGTCAACTACCTATGCACGGTCGGATCAGAATACTTACATGATAAACCGCCTCCCTGTGGAGAGGGAAGCGTTCATGTCGATCCGTCTTCATGATCGTGTCGAAGATCTATAGAAAAAGTCAGTATGCGCGCGAATGGAACGTATCCGCAGCACTCAAGATGAGAGCACGCGAGTACGAGACCATTCGGACGCGAAGGGGGTGGAGTGGAGAATTAATAACGTAGCTACTCACCTCTTTCACGTCCGCGGCAACCTCTGTCTGGGCCATGGCGGTCGTCGGTACGAGCAGGTGAGAGGTAGTGGTGGTGGTGGTAATGGTGGAGGCCGCGGGATAAGCGCTCGACCGACTCTGGCATAGTCGGTTATCCAAAAGGGGTGTGTCGCGCGCGATATCGGCCGCGACATAGAGAGTGTAAGGGGCGCACAAGGGGGTAACACAACGAGTGGCGTGCGATGGTGGGACGGAGCGAGGCTGCAGGTATGCAACCGCAGATGGTGTCGGTCGCGAGCGGGAGGTATGGGGGGGGGGGGGGCAAAAGGGAAGGTGCGGCTGAGGATTGGCAGCGAGTGATGACGGACGCCGCACACTGAATGAGTGTAGAAGTACGGGCGCGGGGGGGGGCAGGAAGGGAGGGCGGTAGTGCCCTGAGACCTGCGCGGGACAAACTCGGGAGCGCGCCTTGGAGGGAGCTCGCGTGCTACAATCCCGGGAGCGCGCCTTGGAGGGAGCTCGCGTGCTACAATCCCGGGAGCGCGCCTCGGAGTGAGCTCGCGTGCTACAATCCCGGGAGCGCGCCTCGGAGTGAGGTCGCGCGCGGGCGAGCAACTCGCGACGCGCACGGACAATTAAATCCGGCGTAAGAGGGGGTAGGATGCGGTGGCGGGGTAACGGGCTCGGGCGAGAGTGAGTAGCAAGTGAGAATGCGCGTGCGCGACAGTATAAACGCGAAGTTTCGAATACGGGCGTGAACGCGAGCGCGGGGATGGTGCGGGATTGCGGGACGGCGGGACGGCGGGACGGCGGGACGGCGGGACGGAGGATGGCGGGATGGCGGGATGACGGGACGGCAGGATGGCGGGACGGAGGATGGCGGGATGGCGGGACGACGGGACGGCAGGATGGCGATGTTGAAGGCGCCAGCGGCATTGGGCAGCGGAAGCACTGGATTCCAGTTTGCGTTGATTCTGTAGCGAACGGTGGCGAACGAGAGAGCAGGAAGACGAACGTTGGTGCGCACACACGAGAGACGGCGTGTTGGCTCTGAGTAATTAGTCGGAAGTCCCTCTTGCGGCGCCTTTACCGCCTCGTCCACGAAACGCTTCCTAGTTGCAGAGGGACGCGAACAACACAAACGACGCACCTTCATCGCGAAAACCATAAGTACAGTGAGGATGAATCATATAGATCTACTAGTACAGTTACAAAGAATGGGACATCACCTTCGCGCGCGCACTCATCTGCTCATGGGTGAAGCCGGACATTTTTTCGCGGAGCCTTCTTCTTTTTCTTGGAGCGCTGGGGCTCGTCATCGTTGGCACCATCCCGACGCTGTCCGGCGCCGTTCGCACCATCCCGACGCTGTCCAGCGCCGTTGGCACCATCCCGACGCTGTCCGGCGCCGTTCGCACCGTCCCGACGCTGTCCGGCGCCGTTCGCACCATCCCGACGCTGTCCAGCGCCGTTCGCACCATCCCGACGCTGTCCGGCGCCGTTCGCACCGTCACGACGCTGTCCGGCGCCGTTCACACCATCCCGACGCTGTCCAGCGCCGTTCGCACCGTCCTGACGCTGTCCAGCGTCGTTCGCACCGTCACGACGCTGTCCGGCGCCGTTCGCACCACCCCGACGCTGTCCAGCGCCGTTCGCACCGTCCTGACGCTGTCCAGCGTCGTTCGCACCATCCCGACGCTGTCCAGCGCCGTTCTCACCGCCACGACGCTGTATGGCAACATTCTCACCTCCGCGACGCTGTCTAGCGTCGTTCTCACCGTCGCGATTGCCGTTACCGCGCCGTGCAGCGGGCCGCGCGCCATTGTCGGCCGCACCGACGCCCTCAATATCGTCCAGAGGAGCGGGAGCGGGAGCGTCGTTACGGAGGACGAAGGTAGTCTCGTCCCATCCGTAGGCCTTGCGCACCGAGCGATTCAGGCTGTAGGATGTTAGCAGACCGTATAGTCACCCACTCGAGCCCACTTACCCGTTGAGGGTGGCCGTTGGTACTTCCGCTCCGTGCTGTGCGAAGATCAGCGGCCATGCATTCGCGAAGGACGCAAACGTACCGCGGCGAGTGTGACAGCCTGAGTCCCCCACTTCCGCTTTGCTTCGTCCGTCAGAGGTTCGAATTTGTGATGCGAACCCCGACTTCCCGACACATAGTCGAAGCCGATGGCTTTGAAGGCCTGCAAAGACCGGTGAACTATCTACACATGCTCAGTCCACAGTACTCACATCACGGACGGTGTCCTTTTTCAACGGGAAGCGAGCGTGCCCGTTTGTCTTCATGATAGTGTCGAATATCTGTAAAGCAAGTCAGGATTGCGCGCAGATGAAACATATCCGCAGCACCCGAAACGACAGTGCGCGAATACATGATAATCTAACCTGAAGTATAGATCTAAACAAATCGGCACTCACCTCTTTGACATCTGCAGAAACTTCTTCTTGAGGCATGGCGGCAGTCGCGACGAGGATGAGGGAAGTGATAGCGTTGGTAGCGTTGGTGGTAGAGTCAGTGGAGGATAAGCGCGCGCCCGACGCCCGCGAGGTATGTTGCCC
>JABYQQ010000042.1:0-45311 GCA_022605405.1 Earliella scabrosa
TCGCTCCGTCCTCGTGTTCGTGCTCGTCGGTAGGGAGCAGGAGTGCGAGAGCGAGAGCAAGGGCGAGAGCGAGAGCGAGAGCGAGGACGAGGGCGGGAGCAAGACGAGGCGAGAAGACGTCTCGCCTCTTCGTGATCGTGCTCGCACCTCGTGGTCGTGCTCGCAGTGCCACCCTCGTAAGCTCCGATGACGAGGGCGAGAGGGATAGCGAGGGAGAGGGAGGACGAGGGCGATGACGAGGGCGAGGGCGAGGACGAGGGCGAGGGCGAGGGCGAGGTCGAGCAGCTCGAGCCGAGAGCACTTCTCGCTCGCTCCTGCTGGTCGTGCTCGCAGCGCCGCCCTCGTCGTGAGCAAGGAGAGCGAGTGCGAGGACGAGGGTGAGAGCCAGGGCGAGGATGAGGGCGAGAGCGAGGGCGAGGATGAGGATTAGGGCGAGAGCGAGGGCGAGAGGGAGAGCGTCGCCGCTTGATCGCCGCTCTTGTGGTATCTGTCAGCTCCGCGTCGGATCACAAGACATGCGACAAACTTACCTACGCGTTCGTAACGCCCATATCAGTGCGCTTTTGGCGAGACGCAGCCGTAGGCGGGAATGAGAGCGAGCTCGAGCTCGAGCTCGCTCTGGACGGGCACGAGGTGGCGAGTTGCTGCCGAGCCTTCGAATCAGGAGTCTTCGCCTTTGTGAGGTGTCGCGGCTCGTGGTGTCGGGCTAGTCGCTCTGTGTGTGCTCTCGTGCTTGTGCTGTGCCAGATGTCGAGTCAATATCAAGCGGGGACGACGACGAGGACGGCCACGAGGGTGAGGAGGAGCTCGAGCTGGTCTTCATCGTCGGCGGCGAGGACGGCGAGGAGGGAGGGAGCGAGGTGAAGGTCGAGAACAGCGTCGGGGATGAGAGCGAGTTCGAGCCCAGCGGACGAGGGCGAGAGCGAGACGGAGGACGAGGAGGAGAGCGAGTGCGAGTGCATGGCGTCCTCGTGGGCGAGCACAAGAGCGAGAGCGTGGGCAAGAGGGAGAGCGAGGGCGAGAGGGAGAGCGAGGCCGAGGCCGAGGCCGAGGCGCTCGAGCCCAGAGCACCTGTCCCTCCCTCCTCGTGTTCGTGCTCGCAGGGCCGCCCTGGTCGTTAGCGAGGACGATGGCGAGAGCGAGGGCGCGAGGGAGAGCGAGGACAACGGCGAGGACGATCGTGAGAGGGTGAGGGAGAGGCAGGACGAGGCTGAGGGCGAGAGCGAGGACGAGGCGAGAAGACGTCTCGCGTCCTCGTGATCGTGCTCGCAGTGCCGCCCTCGTCGTCAGCGAGGACGATGGCGAGAGGGAGAGCGAGGACGACGGCGAGAGGGAGAGCGAGAGCGAGAGGGAGAGCGAGGACGAGGCCGAGAGCGAGCCCGAGGACGGGATTGAGGGCGAGACCGAGGACGGATATATCTGCTATGGTACCTGTTTAGTACACGAGTCCTTGTTCTGTCAAAAAACGACTGACATGATGGTACACGGTCGCGCCGGGCAGGACACGAGAGCAGGCGAGCGTGTGGTCGTCCTCGCAGTGCCGCCCTCGCTAACGACTGCTCGCAACGGTGCTGCCCTCGTCATTAGCGAGGACGAGGGCGAAACCGAGAGCGAGGGCGAGGGCGAGGACGAGGGCGGGAGGGAGGGAGATCGACAGGGAGAGCGAGGGCGAGGGCGAGTTGCTCAACGGAGAGCACTTGTCGCTCGCTCCTCGTGGTCGTGCTCGCAGCGCCGCCCTCGTCGTGGGCGAGGAAGAGAGCGAGAGCGCGAGGTAGGTCGAGGGCGAGAGGGAGGGAGATCGAGAGGGAGAGCGAGGGCGAGGGCGAGCTGCTCGAGCTGAGTGCTCGTGCTCGCAGGTCTGCCCTGCCCGTGCCCGCTGTTGGCGATGGATCGACTCAGCAGGGCGGGAGCGAGGATGGTGTGTGCCGCCCTCGTCAGTAGCGAGCACGAGGGCGAGAGGGAGAGGGAGGACGAGGAGGAGGGCGAGAGCATGGACGAGGGCGAGAACAAGAGCACTTCTCGCTCACTTCTCGTCCTCGTGCTCGCAGAGCTGCCCTCGTCCTTGGTGAGGACGAGGGCGAGGGTGAGGACGAGAGCGAGAGCGAGCGGCTCGAGATGAGTGCTCGTGCTCGCAGGTCTGCCCTTGTCATTAGCGAGTACGAGGGCGAGAGCGAGAGCGAGAGCGAGAGCGACGACGAGCAGCTCGAGCCGTCGTCCTCGCTCTCGCAGTGCTGCCCTTGTCGTTGGCGAGGACGAGGGTGAGAGGGAGACCGAGACCGAGGATGAGGGCGAGAGCGAGGACGACGGCGAGAGCGAGGACGAGGGCAAAAGCGAGGACGACCGCCTCGCTCGCGTGCTCGTGGTCGTGCTCGCTGTGCCGCCCTCGTCGTTAGCGAGGTCGAGGGCGAGAGGAAGAGCGAGGTCGGGGGTGAGGCCGAGGGCGAGGGAAGGGCGAGGACGAGAGGGAGGACGGGGGCGAGCAGCTCGAGCAGACTGCACTTCTCGCTCGCCCCTCGTGGTCGTGGTCGCAGTGCTGCCTGCGTCGTTTCTGAGGACGAAGGTGACAGGGAGATCGAGGGAGAGCGAGGACGACGGTGAGCAGCTCGACCCGAGAGGTCTTCTCGCTCGCGTCGTCGTGGTCGTGGTCGGAGTGCCACCTCGCAGTGCTGCCTTAGCGAGCAGGAGGGCGAGAGAAGGGCGAGAGGGAGAGCGAGGGCGAGGGCGAGAGGGAGAGCGAGGGCGAGGGCGAGAGCGAGGGCGAGAGGGAGAGCGAGGGCGAGAGGGAGAGCGAGGGAGCGACAAGTGCTGGCTGCAACTAATGACGACGTGAGCCAGACATAGAGTGCGACGTCCAAACACGACTTGCCTGCCTCCGTACGTGAGGTGTCAACATGTGGGTCGTCGACTGGTACATTGTGTGTGTTGGCTGGCGATTGTGCAAGGACGAACGAGGCGATCTCGGCCGGCGGCGACCCCAACAAGTACTGGAATGGGGCTGTGACAGCGAAATCTGATTTTGTGACGGCGGGACAGTTAGCACGATGACTGAGACTATGCACAGCTCACAGACAAAACAAAAGTGAGCTGTACTCACAGGTATCGACGTGCAGACGAACTCGAGTGGTTTGTGCACAGCTCGAGGCTCTTAGACGGTGCGATCCAATGGTGTATGCGGGCAGGAGAAGCACTGCTCGAGTTGAGCTATCGGCGGCCGAAGCGTGGAGCGTAGATTGCAGCTCTGGACAGTCCTGTGCTGCAGCAGTCCAGGCCAGTGCTCACGGCTACGAACGCGGGCGTGGGTGTCGAGCGCGAGCTTCAGGACCCGAGGGCTGGTCGAGATCGGACGTGCTCGCCATATCGCGCTTCTTGAGGACGGCGAGTTCAAGATCGAGTCGTTTCGGCACGTTCGCGCGCTGGACACGTCCCGGGTGCTGCAAGCCCACGATGTGAGATCCAAGGCGATATTTAATCTGCGATGCGCAGATGCAGGAGAGCGACTGCGGTCCGTGTGGGACAGGGTCTAACATTCTGTGCGTACCTCGGGGCGAGTGCGCACGGACGGGTCCTGACACTCGACGTACGAAGGGTATCTGGAGAGCAATGCGCAAGTGAGTCGGAGCTATTGGCGCAGATAAACGGCACGAGCTGAGCTTTCTACTCACCTCTGTTCAGCCGGTACTTGAACTGCGGCGGTCTCGTCAATAGCTTACGGGCAGGTCGGCTAGGTACGAGCAGCTGTACGCACGGTGCTCATCAAAATAGAG
Organism: Earliella scabrosa; assembly: GCA_022605405.1. Classification (NCBI taxonomy): domain Eukaryota; kingdom Fungi; phylum Basidiomycota; class Agaricomycetes; order Polyporales; family Polyporaceae; genus Earliella; species Earliella scabrosa. The sequence continues at coordinate 3,765 of JABYQQ010000042.1, forward strand.
CACATCGATGCTCGCATTCTCGCACGCTCAGGGGTGTTGTGTCCGCGAGCTCGACTCGGACGGGTCGCGGGCCATGAATGGGCACTACAAACAAACATTGTGATAGCTATACCGCAAAGGTTTACATACCAAATCCGTCCGTCCGGGTCCCCTACAGCCTACGTGACCGCTTCAAGTCAGCTATCGAGAGAACGCAGATGTTGGAAGGGGAGAACGTACCAGCAAACCGGTGTTTGTGCAGACCCTCTCCGGCGACTGCCCTGGCTGCGAGAGCGCACTTGGGCGACGTACAGTCTGCGTCGGTACGATCTCGCCTGCCCACGCCCTCGCCTGCATTCGTACCCGATGCAGCTCGTCGCGCAGAACGTGCCCTCGGGGAAGGACACCGCGAAGCAGTCGGGATCGTCCGACGCGGCGAGCCTCCCGGTTGCATGCACATTCCTTCCTCGCCTTGGGCTCGTTCAGCCAGGCAGACACTTCGGGCAGCTGCTGGACGGCCTGTGCAAGCTGCCCAACAGCCTCCCTGAGCTGGACGAGCGAAAGGCGAAGAAGGACGGGGCCGTTCAGGCGACCGTCATTTTAGCGCCCATCTGCTGCGCGCATTCGCCGCCTTCCGTACGCCGTCCTTCTTCCCCCGCGTCTCGTTCAGCCCCACCAGCGCACGGTGCGGCTCTGTTGACCGGAGTACGAGCTGTATGAGCCCGTTGGGGCCAGGCAGAGGGTGGGGTGCGCTGTTGAGGCGCGAGGGGAAAGACCGGATGAATCATGATACTGCTCACCTAATAACCGGCCTTTCTGAGTCCTACTCCTGCTGCTGCTCTTCGGCCTGTGGCAGGGGGTTGGCATTGTCCTAGACTGGTGTCGGTGGACGAGGCCTGGGTCGAGGTGGAGGGAGTATCGTACCAGGTGGACGAGGAGGGCGAGGGAGCGAGGGCGAAGGCAAGGGCGTGGGCGAGGGCGAGTGCGAGTGCGAGTGCAAGAGTGATCGAGAGCGAGAGCGAGGAGCGCGGAGCGCGAGAGCGAGGAGAGCGAGAGCGAGGAGAGCGAGGTCGAGGACAGGGAGTGGGACAGGGCCCTCGGCGCCTATCCGGCTGTTGGCCCAGTGGGGCTGTCCTTCTTCAAAGAGAGCCCCGAGCGACTCAAATTGGACATGTGCGGTTCGCACAGGTCCAATGCGAGCGACAAAAGCTGTTTCACTCGGAGTCAGCAGGTAATAGGGATGGTAGTGCGAGCAAATACGTACCGTGGGTGCCAGGCAGGGCGACCCCTGCCCGAGTCCACGGCAAGCTGAGGGCAGTGACGCAGTCGTGTCCGCCGGAGGTCGGGTCGTGTGTGTGAGCACGAGGGCGAGGACGGGGAGAGGAACGAGATCGCCTTCGGGGGCGCCGTCAAGAGCGAGCTCGAGCCGGCATGAGGGCGGGGACGAGGCAGGGCTAACCCTAACCTACGCTCACAATACCCAAATCGGGCCACGAGCGCCCTGGCCCGACGTGCGTGGGAACGAGGGAGCCGCCAGCACATATAAACTCGCTGGCAGCTCCCTTGCTCCTGCACAGCGACCACCACCATCGGGTTTGCGGTCCTTTGGGCAGAAGCTCATGCGCGGCGAGGTCGGGTTCAGGCTGAGGGGACCCCGTTAGCAGGGCTGCCTGCGTTCCCCGCCTGTATACCTGCGCCTTGGCCCTCATGGCTCTGCACAGGAAGCCGCGGCTCCCTTGTGTGTGGCAGCTCGTCCGAAATAACACTTTTAATTTTGGGTTTGGTCTTTGTGTGGCCTTTTCTGTGTGCTGGATTGGCACTGACAGGTTTTTGTGGTGCATACTCAGAGGCAGCGCGCGTCGGGCTGCGACTCTGCTCAATATTGAACTTATCACGTGACCGTTCGTATTATGTAAGCTGCATTGCCCCTGGGAGGATGCAGCGAAAACTTCTCTTGCTCTTCTGTCTCAGACCATAACGACACCGACCTTGACTGCTGTCTCTCTACCATGTGAGTCTATTGCATGTAGGTTATAGGGTTCAATGTAACATAGTTTCTAGACTCATGCCCAATGATAAGAACTCCTGAGCGATCCGCCGCCTTCGTGCGGCAGGATTTCAACATCTCGTCGACTTGTTGGAAACATCGCCAGAAGCTCTCACCCTCCTCATCAGTTCATCTGTGCCGAAAACCCGCGCGATGTTCGAAGGCCTCGTTCGCAGGCTCGTTGACACCTGGCCGGATCTCTCGGTGTTTCGCGATCGCACCAATAAGCAAATGTTCGCCGACCTTATCGAGCATGCTGTCCGCACTAGGGTTCGGGGCGAGGTGGGAGATGCAGTCGCACAGTACCAAGCCAACAAGAATGCTGCCCGCTGGGTGCATAGGTGCGCACCTATAGTTGCATCCTTTGGGTGCAGCTCTGACTCAAATATAGGTTTGCTGTCGATCAGCTGGGGCTGAATCGCAGTGCAGGAGCCGCATGGGTGGCCGCCCTTCCCACTATCTATGTCAAGAAGCTATCCACTCCCTACCCTCCTCCTAAGACACACATCAGCGAAAGCGCGCGGATCACTGCCAAGTGGTACAAGCACTTTGCCGAAGATCCAAGGCCCGACAACCGGCACGCTCGAAAGCCCATCCACGAGGTCGATCCTGACAAGCTACAAGTCGTCATCGACCCAGAGACAAGTTGCAAAATTGTCGATCAGCGCACGAACGAGCTTATCGCAGTCGTTCTTCGCGGTGTCGTGTCTGAAGGTGGCGAAGGGGCTGGCGATGTCCTGGGTTTCCTAGCATGGGCGGCAAGCACGATCGAAGATGGGGTGCTGGGGAGGCGTTCTGTGCGGGTGCGCAATTTCCTTGGTGTCACTCTGTGCGCGTTTAACCACATCCTCCAGCTTGAGGACTCAGGCATGCTCGTTCAGACAGGACACACCGCCGGAGCACGTTCCAAACCTACCTTTGGCTGGGTCCGCAACATTCTGCGCAAGCGACAGCTCTCGGCCGAGTTCATCGCTAGTACAGACTATCGCACCAGTTGTCTCTTCGCGATTGCATGGAACATCTGCCGCTCGCGAATGCCAGCTGAGGTGATGGAACCCTGGCTCAAGTTCAATGCGCAGCACCAGCTTCCTTCCATGGATGCTGGACTTGGGACGACCGCGACCACTGGCGATGTCAAGATCGAACTCGGGGAAACCGAGATCATCTTTCACGACATGCAACTAGCCCCTGCATGTGGTATGTATGGGCAGAACTACTCACGGTATGTCTATATTTCTGGCCGGAGCATATCTGGCTGACTGCAGTGATGCACAGTGGACCGCACCGCGAGAAGCAGCCGCATCCATTCGCAGTGCAGTGGATCGTGCGCCGCAACCAGGGCCCCGATGCCGGTGGCCACTTTTACATCGCTTCACATGGGGTGAAGATCATGAACACTGCAGACACGATGATCGCATGGCCACCATGGCTTTGGCATGGAACCAGCCTGCCCGATTTCCATCCCAGCGAGCGCTATCCAGACTACCAGCAGCTTGGAATGGCCTTCGTAACCCCTCCGCGCCTGGCGACTGTCTTCGAGAAGCATGCCGAAGCCTTCAAAGCTGCCCGAAACGACCAACCCTTCGGAAAGGTTGAGACAGCTGAAGACATAGCTGCTAGAGTTGCAGAACAGGCATTTCTCGATGAGATCGCAGCGGAGATCCGCGAGGACATGGAGAGCAGCGATGACTCAGATGAGGAGTAGGATAGTACATTAGGGACTTGAATGGAGAGGGGTGCATGTATTTCCAAATATGGTTCCACTTTGTCTGCGAAATCTTTGACCAGTTTGTAATTTGTGTCAATGTGGGAGGACTGGTTTGGCGAGATACTCTGTAACTCGCAGTCAAATGCGCAGAATTGCACCGTTCAAAATGTCATGCATCCATATGAGTGTGGCTGATTTAATGGCCCCAGTTACGAGTGCTCGCCAGAACCTGCTCAGGCGGTGCGGCCATTAACCGCCTGCAGGTGCATAGGTTCGCGAGATACTCTGTAAGGCGCTGCGAAATGCGCCGAATTGCACCATTCAAAGTGTTACATGTTTGTATCTACATTGCTGATTTATTGGCACCCATTGCGAGTGCTCGCCGAAATCCGTTCAGGCGGGACGGCCATTAACTGCCTGCGGGCGGATAGGTTCGCGAGATACTCTGTAAGGCGCTGCGAAATGCGCCGAATTGCACCATTCAAAGTGTTACATGTTTGTATCTACATTGCTGGTTTATTGGCACCCATTGCGAGTGCTCGCCAAAATCCGTTCAGGCGGGACGGCCATTAACCGCCTGCGGGCGGATAGGTTCGCGAGATACTCTGTAAGGCGCTGCGAAATGCGCCGAATTGCACCATTCAAAGTGTTACATGTTTGTATCTACATTGCTGATTTATTGGCACCCATTGCGAGTGCTCGCCGGAGCCCGTTCAGGCGGTGCGGTCATTAACCGCCTGCGGGCGCATGGGTCTGCGAGATACTCTGTAACTCGCTGCGAAATGCGCCGAATTGCACCGTTCAAAATGTTACATGTTTGTATTTACGTTGCTGATTTATTGGCCCCCGTTGCGAGTGCTCGCCGAAATCCGTTCAGGCGGGACGGCCATTAACTGCCTGCGGGCGGATAGGTTCGCGAGATACTCTGTAAGGCGCTGCGAAATGCGCCGAATTGCACCATTCAAAGTGTTACATGTTTGTATCTACATTGCTGGTTTATTGGCACCCATTGCGAGTGCTCGCCGAAATCCGTTCAGGCGGGACGGCCATTAACCGCCTGCGGGCGGATAGGTTCGCGAGATACTCTGTAAGGCGCTGCGAAATGCGCCGAATTGCACCATTCAAAGTGTTACATGTTTGTATCTACATTGCTGATTTATTGGCACCCATTGCGAGTGCTCGCCGGAGCCCGTTCAGGCGGTGCGGTCATTAACCGCCTGCGGGCGCATGGGTCTGCGAGATACTCTGTAACTCGCTGCGAAATGCGCCGAATTGCACCGTTCAAAATGTTACATGTTTGTATTTACGTTGCTGATTTATTGGCCCCCGTTGCGAGTGCTCGCCGAAATCCGTTCAGGCGGGACGGCCATTAACTGCCTGCGGGCGGATAGGTTCGCGAGATACTCTGTAAGGCGCTGCGAAATGCGCCGAATTGCACCATTCAAAGTGTTACATGTTTGTATCTACATTGCTGGTTTATTGGCACCCATTGCGAGTGCTCGCCGAAATCCGTTCAGGCGGGACGGCCATTAACCGCCTGCGGGCGGATAGGTTCGCGAGATACTCTGTAAGGCGCTGCGAAATGCGCCGAATTGCACCATTCAAAGTGTTACATGTTTGTATTTACATTGCTGATTTATTGGCACCCATTGCGAGTGCTCGCCGGAGCCCGTTCAGGCGGTGCGGTCATTAACCGCCTGCGGGCGCATGGGTCTGCGAGATACTCTGTAACTCGCTGCGAAATGCGCCGAATTGCACCGTTCAAAATGTTACATGTTTGTATTTACGTTGCTGATTTATTGGCCCCCGTTGCGAGTGCTCGCCGAAATCCGTTCAGGCGGGACGGCCATTAACTGCCTGCGGGCGGATAGGTTCGCGAGATACTCTGTAAGGCGCTGCGAAATGCGCCGAATTGCACCATTCAAAGTGTTACATGTTTGTATCTACATTGCTGGTTTATTGGCACCCATTGCGAGTGCTCGCCGAAATCCGTTCAGGCGGGACGGCCATTAACCGCCTGCGGGCGGATAGGTTCGCGAGATACTCTGTAAGGCGCTGCGAAATGCGCCGAATTGCACCATTCAAAGTGTTACATGTTTGTATTTACATTGCTGATTTATTGGCACCCATTGCGAGTGCTCGCCGGAGCCCGTTCAGGCGGTGCGGTCATTAACCGCCTGCGGGCGCATGGGTCTGCGAGATACTCTGTAACTCGCTGCGAAATGCGCCGAATTGCACCGTTCAAAATGTTACATGTTTGTATTTACGTTGCTGATTTATTGGCCCCCGTTGCGAGTGCTCGCCGAAATCCGTTCAGGCGGGACGGCCATTAACTGCCTGCGGGCGGATAGGTTCGCGAGATACTCTGTAAGGCGCTGCGAAATGCGCCGAATTGCACCATTCAAAGTGTTACATGTTTGTATCTACATTGCTGATTTATTGGCACCCATTGCGAGTGCTCGCCGGAGCCCGTTCAGGCAGTGCGGCCATTAACTGCCTGCGGGCGCATAGGTCCGCGAGATACTCTGTAACTCGCTGCGAAATGCGCCGAATTGCACCATTCAAAATGTTACATGTTTGTATTTACGTTGCTGATTTATTGGCCCCCGTTGCGAGTGCTCAGACCCTCTTGCCAGGTGATGCAGCCAATAACCAGCCTCGAAAATGAACAAGTTCCCATACAGCTGGTAATTCGCTCTACTCCACCCATGCAGTCTGTCTCCGCTCCATGATACTGTGACATATTTCAAATGCTGTAATCCAGATTAGGCGGCGGACTTCCATGTTTCGCGAAGCCACCTCGCCTCCGAAAGCCGCCTGCAACCGCAAGTTGAGCTCCTGGACTTCCCAAGGGTTCAATGGTCCACTGGGAGGGTCGCAAGGTACCTGGGAGAATGCCTGAGGACCTGTATGTGGTTGGACCAGAAAGGGATTGACTTCATTCCACTCTTCGGGCTCGCGCTCGAGGAGATGGTCCATCAATTTCGGGTCGCTGGATGCTGCCCAGTCAATCCCATACTCAGCCAGTTCACCCACCGGCTCTGCATCTTCGGGAGGACCTGCTTCATCAAGCCCGCGCACCCCATCGTTGATAAGACTGAAGAGATACATATCAAATGGACTCCGATTTCGTGAACCTCACATGAAATCAGTTTGTGTGCATGTAGGGCACATCAATCAAGCTCACCTTTGAGTTGCATGACATGGCGGTTCCACGCGCGGACCCAGTCAGTTGCATCTTCGTTGATGGCATCCTTGAACAGGTAGTGGAGAAGCCAGATATGGCCAGGGTTGTGGGCATTCAGGTGACAATGTGTCTCAAGCTCGATAAAGAAGTTCTTCCACTTCTGACCGAACCCGTTCGTCACATCATACCATAGGCGCTCGATGCGGGTATTGTGAACACTTCTGCCATAATGTAGAGAATTAGCATAGAATGAGGGGCAGGAGAAAAGAAGGCTAGAGATTATATACCGTCCCCAGATGTAGGAACCCCGCCCTGGCCCTCGATAAGCCTCCATGAACTCGGCCACTTGCACATTTTCTCCTCCGTGATCGCCTCGGACCCGGCTGGGGACACCATGTTCAGCGATGGCCTCATGGAACACATCGAAGACTGTGCTGGCCCGGTTGTTGTCGCTCACACGAAAGCCCGTCACATAGCGAGAATGACCATCGATGAACGCATGCATGACGAGCTTCCAGCGGATGAGACCTAAGTAATCAAAGTCAGACAGACCAGACAGAGATCTTAAAGCACTCACCATGCTGTCCATCATGGTGCCACAGTGCATTTGCTCCAGCAACCTTGTAGACTCTGCGATGGATTCGGCGACTTCCGAAAACTCCTGGAACTCCATGGACGCGGATGAATGACTGGCGAAGGCGCTCTTTTGGGACTCGGTGACCCATGGCAGTGAGATGTCCCTTGAGCATGGCACGGCGATAGTTGGGGAAGCTCTCAAGGGCAAGTGAAACAATGGCATCAAGCTCATCGTCGGTAAGAGTGGATGTAGGACGGGTGGAGGACTGGTGGATGCGTGTAGTAGAGCCATCCTCGTTCTGAATTGTCTGAAAGACGGGCGCCCCTGGGGCACGTATTCCATACTCTATAGCTCTTCGCGACACTGTGCGCGAGGACCATCCGAGAACAGGAGCAAGATCGGTTGGTCCACGGAGATCGACTGCCATCGCGAGAAAGGTAGGGTCGCACTCCTTGCGGGGGCGACCCCGTCGGCCAGTGCGCGCCTCCCATGTGACGACAATGGGTGCAGTTTTGATGGTGTCAGCTGAGGCATGGCAGGCATCGTCGAGAGCTTCCACCATTCCATTGATGACTGTACGAAGAGCAGCATACTCCTCAGGAGGGAGAGCGGTCTGGTTCTAGTAGGACATTGAAAATTTATCCACTGCACAATAGTATGAGTACAGCAGAGGCAGCTTACTTGCTCAGCACGGTGCATTAATTCTAATGCTTGTGTACGAACTTCATCGAGACGAGGAGCATCGCCAATCTGAGTATGGATAGCTACTGAGAATCGCTCGACGAGGATAGCATAGGCAGATCGTATATTGGCAAGAATGAGGGAGTCTGGAGTAGATGCCATGTCGGGAGGATGAGGAGGAGCTGTATAGACAGTATCTACTTTGCGACGATGGAGGATGGCTGGACAAGAATGCGACAGCCCATGCTGCTGATGTAAGCCATCGTGATTCACGATGATTCACGATGATTCATGGTGTGCCATAAACTCATGTCAACCAACCTTGCTGCTAATGCAACACCATGAGTCATCGTGAATCATCGTGAATCATCGTGACTGTTGTGAATGCAAGTCCTCTGGTAAGTTGCAGGTGCTGGCCAGATGACTAAGCCTTCATCGTGGTCTACAATGATTCATCGTGAGTCGGCAAAAGGAACATTAAATATGATGCAGATGAAGGAGAGTGAATCATCGTGATTCACGATGATTCATGATGATTCACTGTGGTTGCAACACTGCAAGAAGGAGACAGCAGCGCTGAATGTTCGTGATCATTCGTGAACATGGATGATCATTGCTGTTCACGAATGATCGTGCATGAACACTCGTGAAACTGAATGATCACGAGGGACAGGTGACGCAAATATTTTTATTATCATGGGTCATTAGTAGATGTCCACCTGTAATTATCATGGGAACGCACAATTATCACGCACTGTACATGAGCACACAAGGAGAGCGCGAGACTTCCACACGATGACCATAATTAGGACTGGAGGTGTGATTACAACAGGATAATCGAGTCATAATCGAGTGATAATGGCACAATTACCGTGTGATTAACTTGAACAACTTGACTCAGCGGCGCGAACTCGAGGCGAAGGAACGGAAGATAATAGTGCAATTATAAAGACAGATTCCATGATTATAGTACAATAGTCCGGGGCAAACAGGATGCGGCGTACAGAGCACACAGGAGATACATTGCGCGTTCAACTACTTCTTCTTCGACGCACCAGACCCCTTCTTGGGAGCCTTCTTGGGAGCCTTCTTGGGCGGGGCTGCCATCGTGGCCTCAGCGTCCTGATTAAGCTGATCACCTTTGCGCCTCGAGGTTCGAGGCGCGGGCTCCTGGAGTGCGCCTTGGATAGAACGCTCCGTGGCCACGCGCTTCCGCCTCGGGCGTCCCTCCGTCTCGACGGCTTCTAGATCAGGCATGTCGATCTCGAGCCTTCCACGCTTCCGAGCCTGGCGAGAGGCACCCGGCTGGACGGTTGGATCCTCATTGTCACGCGCTGGCTCCGAGTTGAGAGCAGACTTCGGAGATCGGATATCTGCGCTGAGGTCGTCTTGTACCACGGGAGACTTCGGGACCGCGCCCGCGTTGACGACGTCTTCCTGTGCCGCGCGACCATGCGCACCAGTGGGGTCAGACGTCGCAAGCTCGAGCTCGGATGCGTGGAGCCCAAATCCTGGGACTACGGGCTCGCCTGCAGGCGGTTCTAACGCACGAGCTTGTCCTCCGGTGGTGTCAGATGCCGACATGCACATCATGACGTCGGGCTGAGATGCCGGCTCAGACGGCGCGTTCGCTTCGGCGTGGGCTGCAGGCGGTGGTGAATGGGGAGCCGGCGCCGTTGGGTCCATCGTGCTGGCTCCAGGGTCGGCAATAATCGGCGTGGGTTCAGGAGTCGCTGAAGATGGGTCCGCAAAGTGAGAGGCCGATTGGAGCATCGCAGGCAGAGGTCTCTCCCGACGGCTTGACATGCCGTCGGGAGTAGGCTCGGAGTAGTCATCGTCGATCGACCCTGGCACCTCGTGAGCGGCGACGCCTGCACGCAACGACTTTGACGGGGTCTGATATACGATGATTCGACGAGCACGCGGGGTGGCGATTGGCAGTGGGGTGGGCGCGCGACCAGGAGAGGGGGCTGTGGACTGTGCAGACTTGATGAAGGTGAATGCGGTAGGAGACGCCTGGACACTGCTGAGGCGATGATACAGGCCTGACAGGCGACCCCAATCTTGCGTGGCAATGTTCTCGAGCTGCGCATCGCACCACTCTGCCGGAATGTAGCGGGTCGGGTCGGCCTGGAGACGGTCGAAGATTGTGTCTGCGGTTTCCTCGGCGCCATAAACAAATGCTAGTTGGTTAAGTGTGAGTATGAGGCGTACGGGGAGACCATAGTGCGACGCACCCCATGTGGCCACCAGATACTTCGTGAGATTCTGGCACACCGTTTTGCGGTTCCAGTCCTCGTCCCAGTTGATGAGGTTCGGGCGGCCGTCTTCCGCGTATGGGATGTGAGGATCCCGCCGCGGGGGATTGCGGGCTGCAGTAAGAACGCGGAGATCAGTCACAGTTCCCTAGACCGTCAGGTAAGGCGTACATACGTGTGTAGATATCACACCAATCGTCCCAGCGACCCTTCTCCTTGGGAGTGAACACAAATGAGATGCCAGCGTCAAGTGCCCCTGCCGTGAGTCTGAAAGATGATCAGTGGAGGGAACGTGGCTACATCAGGTATGACAACTCACTGCTCGCGTCGTAGCTTGTTGTCGATGTCATAGTAGCTGTACAGCAGCTGAAATACGGGCTGGCCGACTTTGTTGTAGTCCCAGCCGACAAACTCGTTGAGGGTACTGTATAGCGCATCGCGCAAATGTTGTTGATTGCTGTAGTTGATTGAGTATTGAGGAGCATAATCATTTGGACGTGGACGTACACATAAGGGGCGTCGGGATTGTCCTTCAGGTCAGAAACCTTCTTTGCGACCTCACCCTCCCAGTAGGCATGTTCGGCGTCGCCTAAGGCAGCGTACATCGTAGCACCGACATGCTGGCGATCCCCAACGTCGCGTAACTTGGCCAAGGCTTCGTCGATGAGCTCCTTGTTCTCCTTGGCCCACAGAGCTGAGGCGGCAGGAGCGTGGGTTTGCAGTTTCTGAAAGAAAGGATTGACTTCGGGCTTCTTCGTCGCTCGGCGCTTCGAAGGACCTGCCATCACGGGAGGAGACGCCACTGTGGCCTTGGGTGGCAGGGTGTTGTTCGGAAGAACTATTCCCCAGTTGTACCAGTCCTTGTGACGGTTGCGGAACCAATTCGTCAGTTTCTGGGTGAGTGTTAGTATGTCGTGCACGAGGCGCCGCAACAACACCGTGGACGCACCTTCTTGACGCTGCCGAAAGGCACGCCCTTCCAGTCGAACTTGTCCCACATCTTCTGGGCATAGCTCTCCAGGAATGGTGTCGTCTGGTTGCCGCTGAGCATGTAGAACTCCGGCCAGTCTGAGCACATCTGCGCAAGATGGGCTCCCCAGGTGCCTTTCTTATCCTTCCATGTGATCCGCGCCTCGCGAGGCTTCTTCGTCTGCCCTTGCGCGGCGATGTCTGCCTCGAGGATCTCCACGGCCCGCTGTTTCCCTTTGCCGCGCTTCTTCGCGGGCTTGCTCTTGGCAGGTTTGCGCGCTCCGCCCTGGCGTTCGTGGTTAGTCCTCTCCGCCTCGTCCACGGTCTCCTCCGCCTCGTCCTCGGTCTCCTCTGCCTCGTCCTCGGTCTCCTCCACCTCGTCCTCGGTCTCCTCTGCCTCGTCATCGGTCTCCTCAGCCTCCGGTTCGCTTTGCCCGGGACTGTAACTCTCGTCGGAGGAGTGCTCCTCCAACCGCTCCCACCACCTTCTCGCCTCGGCAGTGGTCGGGTGGTTGCGTGACTCCAAGCCGTGTTTGGCATGCGAAGACTGTTGATTTATCAGACAGTCAGCAAGACCGGCGAAGGAGTAACATGACCCAACATGACTCACAGTGGCCATTCTTGCTGACGAGACAGGACGCAGGAGCAGACGTTGAGGTGTGAAGTAGAGGGCGGTTAAGGGTAGGAGAGGTAGAGAGGCTCACCGTGACTCACGCTCTGATATACGCTAAGCATTGACCACTTGTGCAGAGACCGGGCTGAAGACAAGGCATCAAAGTGGGACAAAGCGTCACATTGAGGGGCCCGTGCGGTCATTGTCCGCTCTCATGTCTAGCGGCACCACATCGGAGGCTCTGACGCATGCTCTACCGCGATGTACAACGAGGAAGACCAGACTAGGTATATACAGACACGTGTGGTACAGGGTAGCGATTAGAAGGGAATTATGCTCGCGAAGTTGAAGGCTACAAGTCTGTCATTATGGTGTTGTCCTCGTCATCTGAGATGTAGATGACCTCCGGGTGATGAGCGTCTTCCTCTTCGTCCGACGAGATCTCAATGACATCCCGTCCGTCCCGAGCGTCTTCCTCTTCGTCGGAAGAGATCTCGATTACATCCGCTAGGTCACTTGCCCTCCCTTTGCCCTTGGACACCGTTTCAAGAACAGCGCGGTGCGTACCAAGTCTGCGCTTCTTGTTGCTGGAGGACACGTAGCTGACAGTCCGTTTGGTCCCATGGATAATGCGGGAGGAACCAGCAACGAAGTCGGGTTGGAGGGTGCTTGGTGTGGATCCCGACGCAGGAGTGCATGGTGCAGGGTGCGATAGTGTGTTGGAGTCCTCGTGGTCAATGGAGGGCGCTGCAGCTTCCTCAAGATCGTGCTCGGTAGCGTAGGTGGCGTCGGTTGTGAGGCGGACAAAGAAGGCGAGGTTAGGGGTATCTGTGACACCCACGCGCTTGTACACAAGGCCCTCCCCGCGAAGGATGTACGTGGTTTGCGTCGCATTGGTAGGAACCCAGTCGCCGCGGAGGCGGTTCCAGACGACAAAGTTGTTACGTTGTCCGGGCGGAGTCAGAGGGGCGATGGCCTCCCACACGACCTTCTGTAGGAATCGGGCATGACCGATGTTTTGGAAAAATCGACATCTGGCTTTGATGGGAATTGGAGGTTCGCCGTTCTAGCGATCTCGTGAGTGACTCGTCAAATGGCCACATGAGATGCTCACCTCCATCCAGACGTACATGTCAAAATGTCCATCGATCGCGGGGGTGGGGCCAGGCTCAGCGAGCGGATCGTCTGCGCCGGGCGCGAGAGGACGAAACGCTACAAGAAGGTCCGCAAAGCCTTGATTCTGCTTGAAGATCCGGATGGCCTCGAGGACGCACCATACTTGGAAGGGTTCATCCTCGTATGGGACTGGTTCAAGCGAACCAATGGCTTCGAGGCATAGCATCCGGTCGCGTGGGTGCATCTGGAGGACAGCTGGCAGCCCATCCCACAGACAGCCTAGCGGACACTGGGAGAACTGGTCAGTATCGCCATGGGGCGTGGTTCGAAGCATTCTCTGCTACACACCTTCTCCTTCACAAGCCCGACGTTCGTGCGCAGAGAGGAGCCATACTCGACCGCCGGCCGATGGTAGCCACCCAGGGGGCATCGGCGCAACTTCGCAGCCAGAGCCGCGACAGGGGGAAGATAGCGTTCTACCGTCTGCAAGATGCGAGTATCAAGCGGTTCCGCCATGAAGATTGAGATCGTGTATGGGACTGTGGTGGGTAGGGAACGAGAAGACAGTATCGAAACGGCGCAGGGGCAAAGGAGGTGATACTAAGGGAGTCGGGCCACACCAGGCGTCTTTGCGTATGGACAATGCGACGACCAAACCAGATCATCTGAGACGTGCAGGCTCACTATTTGCCAAATTAGACCATTAATGACAGAATGTAGTAAAGACGTAGTACGAATAGAACGTGAGCGCAGCCCAAGAGGATGTTACATGCTCCAAAACAAGGATGAGACTTCTTCGTCCGTGAGTGCCCACTCATCAATAGCGTGCCAGTCACTAACTGTGGTCTCCTTCGCTTTGCCTTTGCCTGTTCCGTTCGATAGCTGACCCGAAGCATTAGCGACACGATCATCCGACTCGGGCATCCCGAGCACAGCGGCGACGCGCTGGCAAGCAAGTCTGCGCTTCTTCGACGCGAGTGCTTCGGAGTTGTCAGCGGGACGCTTCCCCAGGCCTGGCGTGACTTGGGAGCTTGAGGCACGAATGGGGGTGGAGGGTAGCGACGAGGACGGCGGCTCAGGAGCAGGTGAGCTGTCGCGCTCGGAAGAGGATAGGCCGTCGTCGTCAGGAATCGTATAGGGAATAGGCGCCATGAAGTTGGGGTCGATTGCAAGGCGATCAGCCCGCGGGAGAGCAAGGAACTTGTAGCGCTCCAGATCAGGCATGTCAGAGACCTCGCGAAGCCTGTACACGCGTCCTTCACCAGGAAGAAGGAGCTGCTCCTCGCTCGCCTTAGGGGCGGCGCGCCAATCTTCCTGCGTGTGGACCCACACATCGAACTTGCGCTTCAATGCGTTCGGTCCCAGGACCTTCATGAGTGCGGCGCGCACCTCGGGTAGGTCATAGCGAAACCGCGCTAGTCCCTCTCCGTCAATGATGCAGGAAACCTCAAGTGCGAGCGGGCTCGCGCCGTCGCGGTAAAACGCGTACAGTGGGTGCTCGACGCGAGGGAGGGGAGGTCGGCCGGGCGTGCGCTTCACGTTGTTAAGCTGGTGCGCAGCGCGACTTGGCGTAACGGGGACTGAGCGAGTGGGGCGGGACCTGGACGGCGTGGACGTGTGGTTGTCGGCCTCAGGACGAGACAGGTCTTCAAGACATCTGTCTGCCTCGCGGGCCAAGGGAAGCGCGTTCAAATCCCTTGGTCTGCTCTCACCGCAGTGGTATGCTCCTCTGAGAGTCCTCATAGACGACCTTCTGCGGAACGTTGAAGAATATCAACAGTCGCTCACGGCCGTCGATGATCGACTGCACTACCTGAGCCTCGCCGTGCAGCAAGCGCAAGAGCGCCTCCTTCACTTTCCCTGTACATTCCGCGACGTTCGCCTGCAAGTGTCTGCCGTGCAGCGCGGTTGGCTTCTGATTACGGCATATCTCGACTACATGCGCATGAAGTCCGGGCCCGAAACTCTCGAACCTGACGATCGATACATGGGATGCTTCACAACCGACCCTGTCATCGTTCAAGATTTGTACACGCATGGAATCCCTGTTTGGTTTATCCGTCCCGATCTGTCTATCCTCGACACCATCCATGTACGTGCTGTTGTGCGCTTGGTCCGTACAGCCGACTCCCAGATCGAGACCAATCCATGGGTCGAGAACTCCCCACCGCTATATGCGGGGCTGGCCGGTCCTCGCCACCTCAGCGCAGTTTGCCGTCTTCGCCTCATGTACGTTGACCTATCGCATGCCCCATTGCTCGTTCGTTACGATGCGGCCTCCTATACGCGTGGGCCGACTCCCTCGATCACCCAACCTCATCGCAACGTCATGGCAGCGAAACCCGCTGAGTCGTCATCAAGACCCCTCGAAGCGCCGGCCATTTCAGCCGTGCTGGGTTCCAAGAGCAAGCATCGCGGCAATCCCCCATGTGAGTTTGTTTCCTCTGCCGGTACACACTGACGCTAACATCATATGGCAGATAAAGTTCCCCACCCAAGCCATTTGCGTGGTCGGGACAAGTTCGTAGACCCTGTTCATGCCTGGATGCCACCGGCGCTCCCTGCATGGCGCGATGCCCTTGCAGCTGTGGATCGTTCGCGTCCTGCAAAGCGCGGACAGGGCTTGTGGGGTTACTGGATTCCCGAACCAGCACTCCTTCTTGGTCCCAAAACCGAGGAACGTGCGCGGCGATACCTTGCACACTGGTTGCGAGTACGTGCTGCATGGACGTACTTGCTCGCTAGTCCCGAGCCGACTGTCACACGAGTGCAGCCTCAGTGGTGGCGAGATCTGTTGAATGGGGACACTGTCCGCAACCTCCCTGAGGGCGATTCTCGTCGCGCCCAGCGTCTTGTCAAAGTCAAGGAGGTGTTCGGTAAGATGCTGGATATCGCGGACTACGTTGGCCTCGAGGCGTCTTCTGTCATGTGGTTTTCGTATCGCGTTGAGGTTCCTGAACCATCCCTGTGCCCTGTCATAGTGTGGGAGCTCCACGAACTCGGCTTCCGTTACGAGTTGCTCGCTCTAGACAGGGTACTGGTGCCAGCTTGCGATGAAGTTCAGCGAGAGGACTTATTGGCCCGCGTCTTTCCCAATCATGATCTATATACGCTTCACACGTTGCCGTCTACGGGCATAGGACTCTCTGCTCATCTTCCCCAAGCGCGTGCTCGGTTTTTGGAGGCGCTCCGTCAAGTCGTCGTTAGATGGCCACTCTGTCCGAACGCTGTCCGCGGTGCTGAGCCACTCGCCCTGACCACCGCCCACGAATACATACAGCTCGTCGAGAAGTCCATTATCTCCTTCTACGTTGAGACATTCTTCAACTACTCAGGCCGTGCACCCATCGTTCCACACGCGTTTCCGCTTTGACGTTTGTAGTTGCATCCACCCTTCCTTCCGCCTTCCTCGTGTACTATGTGTGTCCCTGTATCCATTACATGGCGCTCTCGTGTATGTCAGCCATATGGACCTTATGCTATATGCCATGATCAGATACGTACATCTGTTGCATTGACTATCCGAGCTTTGCCTGTTGGTTGCTTTGGTCCTGAGTTGGGCCACCGAATTCGTCATGCTCATACGCTTTGCCCCTGTGTGGTAGGTCCTCTATGCTGTACGCCTTAATGCTCACCCGCTCTGTATCGTCCACATTCTCTGTTCACCCAGTCTCTCATCATGCAGCGTGGTGGCGCCTTCAAGCGCTTCAAGCGCAAGGCACCTACCGTGCGCCCCCCGCCTATCCGCCGAGCGCTCGCTGTCGACACCGCTCATGTTCGTGACCCCTGTGGAGGGCTAGCTGTGTACGAGCAAGCTCTCGAGTACGAGGCGGAGCCAGAACGACCAGCCAAACGTGCGCGAGCAGAATCATGCCTGCCCGAAGAACCACTTCCAGGTGACGAACCCCCGACGGCAAGTGAGTGGGAAGATGTACCACTCCCTGAACCCCCAGTCCCTTCGAGCATAACGCAGACCCTGCGCGGAGCCAGCAAGTCGGAAGGCAGGAAGCAGGAGCACCCGAAGACTGCCAGGGTAAGTGTATCTTAGTCACCCCTGCGCGTATGTGCTGACGGACCTCTAGAAACAGATATCGGATCAGTTCGCTGAATGGCGACCGCACTTCGAGACAGTTGTTCAAGACATGCTGTCCTGGGAGGCTCCAGCTGAAGATCCCCGACCATGTGCTTGTGGCAGCGGCAAGGACGCTGTCTATCGCTGCGCGGAGTGCCACGAACCTTCTCTTCGGTGCAAGGCGTGCATGTTGAGGAGCCACACCAACCTGTGGTTCCACTATATCGAAGCGTGGACGGGCAAGTTCTTCAAGCGGTATGACCTCGTAAGCCTCGGCTTCATCATCCATCTTGGCCATGAAGGTTTGCCATGCCCGCATCAGTCACCCGCCCAGGACCCGTCGAACTTCGTCATTGGGCACAGCAATGGGATACACGACTGCCAAATTCACTACTGTTCGTGCCCTGGCGCCCCGGATAAAGTCACCCAACTGCTGAGAGCGCGCCTGTGGCCCGCCACACGCAACAGCCCCCATAGCGCCTTTACTCTTTCCCTCCTCCGCACCTGGCACCAACTGTGGCTCAACGCTAAAATCAGTACTCACCACTTCATGCGCGCGCTTACCCGATACACAAACAATGCTTTCCCGCATGATGTCAAGGTTAGAATGCCCATTGTATGCTCGGTAGTCTTTAGTCTAATCATACCCATGCAGGATCGTACTCGCGAGTTCAGATTCGTCAGTCGCCTCTACGCCCACCTCACCATGGTGAAGCGCTCCGGCTACTACCATAAGATGTCAATCCCCAATCGAGACCCCGAGGACATCACCGTTCCTTGCGTTGCATGTCCGTCCCCCGGTTTCAATCTCCCTGAAGGATGGCGCGACACCCCCGAGCATCTCCGGTACGTACTTATCAAGACATGCATGCTGGTGTGATCTCATCTAGTACGGTTGCATTAGGTACATCTATCGCATTGTCCTCGGAGCAGACGGGAACCACAGTCTTCAGAAGAAATCTAAGAACGTTGACGACAACGACGTCAGCCTCGGCAATGCGCAATGCTTCTTCGTTGACCACAATACTATGAAGGACATGGTGGACAGTAGCTACAAGGAAGACGATGACAAACCAGTGAGTGCAGAGTGGTCTTTACATCCGTCGCACGTTGCTGATATTGCCATAGACCCACACATGCAGTGGCTTCAAGGTCGCCCGATCACAACGCCCCGGCAAATTTCGCTTTGTGGACGTGAGCGGTGTCATTGCGGTCACCTGCCGTCATATATTCTTCCGCTCTGGAGCCATTGTTGACATGATCACCGGCGAACGGTATGTAGAGCTCTGCTCAAGTCTTACGTTGATCCAACCTGACATCCCTCCAGGTACGACTTCACTGACTTTGCACTTGCTGGTGGCCTACGCGGCACCGAGCAGCTCCTCGAATGGGGCTTCACATACGACGTCATCTGTATATACATCAAGGGAATGGTGGAGCGCTTCAAGGAGAAGTTCCCGCATCTCGCCCCGATTATATCCGAGCTCCAGTGCGCAGTTCCGTCATTCCACGTCCAAGCGCACCGCGATCTCTGTCAGGTGGTTTACGGACTCGCCTACGCGATGGGCTTTGGCTACATTGCTGGCGAGTGGGTAGAGACCCCGTGGTCAGAAAACAACATTGCTGGCTTGTCGACGAGGGAGATGACCGCGGGAGGTCGCCACGATGCCCTTAACGACCTTTTCAACTTCTGGAACCGCGTCAAGCTGGAGCGTCTCGGTAAGCCAACCGGCCATGTTCTGTATTGCCTTCTCTCACTGATCCCATCACACATAGGTGACTTCCTTGTCAAGCAACTCGAGAGGGCATACGAAGCGCAGGAACGAACGACAGAAGTGTTTGCCAATCTCGTCGCGATGGCCGGCGCGATTCGCTCGTTGGAGTGGGCACGCATGGACATCAACACTACCGCCCCTACCCCAACGAACCATGTCGAGAAGGAGAAGGCGTATGAGCAGAGCGTGTACGCTCTTGACCGCAGCGACAGTATGTAGAATGCCCGTCTCCGACTGGGATTTCCCTTCCATCCTGACCCGATTTACTTCCAGTGCCTACACGCGAGAAGGCCCTCCGCGAATTGATCGCGATCCATGAGGGCGGCTCCAAGCCGGTCATGGAGAGCGTCTTCGCACACCTCCCTAAGGGTGCGGCAAATTTCATGAAGACTGGCATTGAGCTTGAGCTTGAGCAGTACGTCAATTGCACTTGGTGGTTTTATATACACTCACACGATGACTATCAGGTACACGCTACGCCAACGAGCCGATCTCGCGGCCAACAGTAAGAAGGACGGCTTCGATCTCTCTCTTTCCGACGCCTGCCGCCTGTTCCGCCAACGTTTTGCCGAATGGCGGAAGGCGCAGTGCAAGCACATGCCCCGACTGCCGCTGCCAGAGGAGGAAGCTCTTCTGGTTCCATCAGACGACGAGCAAGACGACTGCGAGGAGATCCTTGCATTACCGTCCGACTTCAGCTCCGACGAACTGGACACATATGAGCTGCGTCCGCTCGGAATGTTCGAGCTGAAACTGCGGGTCGGGCTGGCGTTTGATTTGCTCCGCGACGTCCGCCAGGCCGTTCAGCACTCTGTGGTACACCTGGACGAGAAGAAGCAGCATGCGACGTCGAAGAAAGCTCATCTACGGGAGCAATCCAAGATCGATGTTTCACGCAATCTGAGTTATCGCGAGGCCGAGCGGTATAATCATAATTTCTCTCGAATCCAGACGCTGAGACAGCTCCTCGGCATACCCGCGGCACCGAACCACATGGAGTCCAATCTACGGCAGATCAACCTAAAGAACGACCTGAAGATGGTGAATCTGATTGCGGGACGCTCTAGGGGCGACACGAGCCTCCTGGCAGAGGGATCCTGGATCTGGTCGGTGTCAAGTCCGCCAGCATCCAAGCGCGTGCAGCCGGACCGGAAGGGGAAGGCACAGGACGTCTCGGCAGAGGAGGAGGCAGCTCCATCATGGACAACCAAAGGTGCGCAGTGCAAAGCAGCCTGGTATACGAAGGAATGCTCACACAAAGTGGCAGCTGACTGTACACATTGGCACCGCACCCGCATGGCAAAGACACAGGCGGATACGTACGCGAACTACACGTGCGCTGACTTTAGGCACACGCGGAACGGCTTCGATTGTTTGTGCAAGTGTTGGCTGGCAGCTGCCGAGGACGACGCTGCTCTTCCGGGGGAGCGGGCATACGCATATCAGCAGGCGGACATGTATGCACGCATGAGGGATGCTTGCCAGGCAGCATATGATAGAGTTCGCAAACCCGGCGTGGATGGCGCCGAGCTGGATCACACTTTGGTGCGTAGTGTTCGCGAGTCGGTTATGCTGATATACTGATCATTGTTGCAGTCGCTCCGAGCGTACCTCAAGAAGCACGTCGCAGACATTGGTCCGTATGAGGCTGTTCTCACCACGCTCCGTATGTAATTAGCGCTGCTCGCCCTTAGAATCACTGTTCTCAGTCCATGCTCGGCGAACCCGTATGAGCGGTAATCATAATTAACTTCGGGTATAATGACGCAATTATCACACAAGCTCCTGTAATCATAGCTCTGTGCATCCAGCAGCTGTGACAGCGTCGTGCACGGACACCAGATGGGGTGGGCATGTGTGATAATCACGGTCACCATAATAATTACGGGTGGACATCTATTAATGCCGTATGATAATAAGAATAAAAAACTCTTCTGCGAGGGATCATGGGTGATCATTCGTGATCATGGTGATTTTGACACCTAACAGGTATTTTTGACCAAGGGGGCCACTCATAATATGATGGTCCCCTTTGGACAAAAATCCCCGAAACGTCGCCTTCACGAGAATTCATGGATGAACACTCGGGATCATCGGTGAACACTCGGGAACACTCGGGATCATGCAGGTTCACCGATGAACTTGCATGATCACGAGTGTTCACGACCATAGCCGAGCGCCCAGGCACGATGATTCACGATGAATCACGATGAATCATCGTGAAGGCCCATGAAGCCTCTTTTCCTCCTCGCTTGCAAGCTTCGCTGGCTGTCCAAGGCATCATCGTGAATCTTTGTGGTTCATCGTGAGACTCTTAGTGATATTGTAGCACAAGTTCTTGGTGGTCCTTATGTTTAGAATGTCTACATCCTGGCACATGGTGTTTCACGATGATTCATCGTGACAACTGCACATCGTGGTTCACGATGAATCATCGTGAGCCTTAGGTCAGCACTCTGCATTGCTGCAGTGAGGCGACTTGGAGTCGCATCGGTCTTCTTGCCCTTGCCCTTGCCTTCGTCTTGTTAACTGCTGCCTTCTGAATACAGATTCTGCTAACACAATGTCTGCTCCCCCTTCGCCCACTGTTCCTCCTCTGTATCCTCGCACAAAATGTATCATGAATCAATGTCTTTGTACAGCCTTTATCGTCCAAGTCGGAACTGGATATACTCCTGTCGGTTGCTTTGGAGTCGGGTTATTGGCTGTCACTAACCAGTCGTTAACTGCTACTAGATTCCTATGCACCCACAGTCCCAGTGTGCTATGTGCGAACATACCTGGTTCCAGCATACTCCTGAACTTCAACTTCTCGATGCGACCCAGCAGCAGGTTGCGATCGCCTATCTTTCAGGCTGTTCGTCGTCGCTGAATGGGTTATGTGGAGGCTTTCATCCTGTATGTTTGTCCTATTTCTGTCATTTTGTGCAGCTCTATAGCCAGCTTCTACAGCTGAATCTTCACGATCGCCACACTCCAAGAGCACAATGTGTCTGTGGTCAGGATCGGACTCAACATCACCTTGGGTGCGAGTTTCAGGCTATCTCACTTAAGACTCCTGACTCAGATTCGCAACAGACTTCCTCAGGCTAATCCCATGTCTGACCCTCGTCTCTCATCTTCTCAAACTGGGCAATCTCCTGTGGGATCGTATTCGGCTTCGTCGTTCATTGCCTCGGCGATGTCAGCCCCAGGGGTTCCCTCTCCTAACATCTCGTCCAGTTCTTCATCTATGCTCCCTTCTCAATCTATGCCTCCTTCACTGTCAGCTGCTTCGCAATACATCCCTACTACTATGCCCACCTCCTTGCCCATGATGCCGACTCCCCCATCGAACATGCCAGTCCCTTCTCCCACTATGTCTATGTATCCTCCTCCTATGCATACTCGCTCTGCCTCTCTTCCCTCTGGTTTCACAGCACCCTCAGGTTTCACAGCACCCTCTGGTCTGTCGTACAATACTCGTCCAATATCTGCGATGAGTGTCCCTCTCAACGAAGTCTCTCCGATTACAGCTCTTGCAAATTCTCTCGCGATGGGACGAAACATCACTGCACAGCGCAGCGCAAGTGCCCGCCGCAACCTTCCCCAACATGCTGGAGCAAACACGATCAAGGTTACACGAGGATCGTCATCGGTAACTGCCTCAGGACCAGTTATCGTCACCACCCATGCTCAGATAGCCATTTTTCCAATCGCTGTATGCACTTTCACTCGCTGACTACATCGCACACTAATATGTTCAACAGGATGGCCCTGAAGTCCGACGACTTGGTCATGCCATCTTCCCTTGCCAGCTCAATGTTCAGATCTACAATAACCATCTCGCATCTATTCTCACTACTCTTCGCACCCACAATCTTCTTATCGAGACCAACTTCACTGCTTCTCACACCGAACAGATCTGGTCCCACATCGATACTCTCGTTACTGATCATCTTCACAATGTTGGACTCGTGCTTCCCTCGCCACCAGCAGCCGAGTCCATGTCGCATGCAGCTCCTCGCACTTACGATATGCTTGACTGGGGTGTTATGATGAAGAAGCGCACCAATCAGGCTGGTGGTTCTTTCTACCTCGAATGGGCCGATTACAATGGTGTCGATATCACACTTCAACGCCTCACAAAGCTGTTCACTCATCCCACGGACAAGAACATATGTCTCATCATCATTTGTATGTGCTATGGACAACATCATTTTCCTGTTGCTCACCGTGGTGCATAGGCCCAAAGACCAAAACTATCTCCCTTCCTCTCACTCCTGATCTCGTCTCCGATCGTCATTGTGCTTGTCATGACAAAGCCCATTACTGCACTGCATACCGCCGCTTTCTCACATTCATCAAGTACCGTACTCGCGCACGATGGACTCCCCCTGCAACTGTTGCGTGCGATGACGAGCTGTGTCCCCCATGCGATCTCTGCCAGCGCCAACCTGGACGATATGACGAAGTCACGATGCAGACTACACCTCCGCGTGTCCCTGGTTCTTCACGAGTACATCCTCGCTCTCCTCAAAGCCCCGAAGACCAACCAGCTCGCAAGCGGCACACTGGGTCAGTTTCGCAAGTTCGACACCCATCTCTCACTCCACTACTCATTCCTGGAGCTTCGTCCTCTTTGACACCTGCTCTCGACACAATGTCGCTTGTCTCGGCCCCTGGCATCGATGCTGAAAAGATGCCTGAATCAGACTCGGACCCAGATGAAACTCGGTTTCCATCATTTTCCCAGCTGGTCGCCAATCTGGACACCACTCGAGTCTCAACTCCAAGTGCGACGACTCGAGTTCCAACTCCGAGTATGACCACTCGAGTCCCGACTCCGAGTACGACCACCCGGGTTCCCACTCCGACGAGTACGACCACTCGAGGAGTCCCGACTCCGAGTACGACCACCCGGGTTCCCACTCCGACGAGTACGACCACTCGAGGAGTCCCGACTCCGAGTACGACCACTCGAGTCCTGACTCCGAGTACGACCACTCGGGTCCCCACTCCGATGAGTACGACCACTCGGGTCCCGACTCCGAGTACGACCACTCGGGTCCCGACTCCGAGTACGACCACTCGAGGAGTCCCGACTCCGAGTATGACCACTCGGGTTCCCACTCCGACGAGTACGACCACTCGAGGAGTCCCGACTCCGAGTACGACCACTCGGGTTCCCACTCCGACGAGTACGACCACTCGAGGAGTCCCGACTCCGAGTACGACCACTCGGGTTCCCACTCCGACGAGTACGACCACTCGAGGAGTCCCGACTCCGAGTACGACCACTCGGGTCCCAACTCCGAGTACAACCACTCGAGTCCTGACTCCGACGAGTACGACCACTCGGGTTCCGACTCCAAGTACGACCACTCGGGTCCCGACTCCGACGAGTACGACCACAACGATGGCTGCAAACACCATTGTCCTTCCTGATCCAGCTCTCCCCTGTACCACTGAGCTCCAGGAATGGTGCGAGAGAGTCTCCGACTCTCGCTGGGAGTGCCGAGGAGCCGAGTTGGCCATTGAGCTGGCTGCACAGACACCTCAGCAACTGGGTGCTGCTCTTCTCGCGTATCTTCTGCATATTCATGAACATCCAATTTCATGGACTCGCGAGGATTGGGAACACTCGGCTGGAGTTACAAAGTTCACCGAGTTTGAGGTGTACGACTTTGCTGCAGCCTGGAGTCCTCACATATCAGCGTAAGAGATCTGTCAGTGTCTGTATGCGCGCACCATAAACTGACTCCTCTTGTCCATAGTGGGGAGGCGGTTGGTGCAGGAGTTTGTCGTGCGATGCTTCTTGAGGCAGTTCGCCAGATGACCACCAATGCAGCGTTCTGGAATGAGCGAGGTGGATACAAACATCCAGTCTTTCTTGACAACAGCACCACCAATGTGTCTCGCACAGCTTCATGGCGCACTTTTGGAGCCCTGTGTGGACTGTTCATTGCTCGCCTAGGTGTTGGTCCTCTGCCAGTCTCACCATTTCTCATCGCCACTGCTCTGCTCTCTCTCTTCGGACCCGATGAAGATTTCAGCTTTGCCTATCTTGATGACGTCCATCCTTCCATCGTTGGCAACAACTCGCGCTACATCGCAGATGTTATCATACCCCTCACTAATCTTCCGACTCTTGTCGCCCTCGATCCAGAGCTTGCTGCCCAGTTTGAGCCTTGTGTTGAACTTAGGGTTATCCGGCACTGTCCGGACCGATATGTCCCCATATGGACTTGTGGCTATGCGTTCACATGACGCACAGCATGGGCTATGCTTCTTCGTTACTATATATAGATAACTCTGCATCTGTACGATAGTTCTTTCTTTCCGGACTTTACCTCTACGTACCAGTGCGTTCTACGATGTTCCGGATAGTTCCAGACCTTATGTCTGACTCAGACTTGGTGCTCATCCTCGCGTCATACTGACTCATCCTCGCACCATAGCCTCGTATGCCTCTTACTCATCGTCTTGTGGCTAACATGTGACTGCTTTCTACGCTTACTCAGCTACCTTCCCTACATCTATATAAGCAGCTCACATTTCGCCTCTGCTCTTCAGTCGTTCGCTCACTGACTGAAGAGTAAGTCTCTTACATACATATGCCTTCTACTTACTTACTGACTAAGTACTTGTAGTCTCTCTCTGTTCGACTTACAGGTACTTATCTATGCAATATAGTCGTTTGCTCACTGACTGAAGATCTCTCTCTGTTCGACTTACAGTCGGCTCCCAGCCTTCCAGGTCTGAAGTTCATCAGGTTATGAGCCCTGCGCTCTGACCGGTTGCTACTTCGTCGACATCTTCGTGCGCACACCTCTCTCTTCGTCGACTCTCTGCCCGTGCTCCCTCCATCTTTCCTCACCTCTTGACTGTGCCCGCCGACACTGCTGCCAGGGGGACATTCCTGCGCTCGTGACGCAGCCCTGAGCGCTTTTGTATAGTTGTCGCGTAGCTAGTACTGTTGTACAGCCTGTTGTGCTCTCGAGGCATTTGGGCTTTCAGGTATCCCTCTGCCAGGCCACGCACTTGCGCCCGCCAGCAGTTGTATCCGGGGTGCTTATCACCTTTGGAGACGGAGGACAACCGTGTGGACCCTCCTTACCGTACCCTTTGCTCTCGTATAGCTACTATAGTCTTTCTGGGCACAGTTGGCAACTTCTATCCAGATTGTCGGGATCTCCAGCTTCCTGACTTTCTTGGCTCGCCTCAATAGGTGTTCCCCATCTACCGTTTCGCACGTGGCATCGTCAATCATCGCACCCTTCTAGACCACAGTTTTGGAGCCGACACCAGCATCTCCTCTCTCTGAGGCGGAAGTCGAGGATCTGATTGACTCCCAGTCGTCATCTGACTCCTCTGACTACGTACCCACTGCTGATTCTTGCCGGGATCGTCCCCACATCCTAGACGAGGAGTTCCCTTCGGACTCTCATCTCCACTCGGACGGCTTCTGGTACAACTGTAACCGAGAACTTTGTCCTCATCGGTACAACGGAGTCCGACCCGAAAAATATCCTGGCACATTCAAGTGGGCTCTTCCATCACCCGATCAGGAGGATTTCCTTGCTGGAGTCAACACTGCCCTTCCAGTCGCATCAGACACACCCTATACCACTCCTCTTCCTTTCATCGTCCTAATCCCTCCTACTCCGGAGGTTATCCCTGAGCCATTCGAGACTCTCCCTCCTCCTCTCGTCGAGTTACCTCCTCCTATCGCAACACCGCTTCCGCCGGTCACACCGGTAACAACATCTGTAGACTTCTCGGAGGACTACCTCGACTCATCGCACTTTCTCTTATCAATCATGGGAGACGTCAAGCTCGACTCTATCCCTTCCCTTTCGTCGGCGAACCAGTACACCGACTGGTCTGCCAAGATGAAGGGCTACTTCATCTTCATGGGCTGTTGGGACGTCGTCAACGGCAAGACCAAACGTCCAACTGCTGCCGACAAGCAGGAGTCCTGGGACAAGCTCGACGGGCAGGCTCGCGGCATGATGTACATGCGGGTCGCTCAGAGCTTCCATTACATCCTCGATGCGGAAATTCTCGACACCGTTACAACCAGTGGGTCCTCTACCACTACATCTCGGGAACAGACCGCAGCAGACATGTGGAAGTCCCTGAAGGACAAGTTTGGCACGCCGAACAGTGCTCATGTCTGGGGACAGTTCGAGACCCTTGTGGCTGAACCTCGGATAAACGAGCAGAAGTCCCTGCAGGATCAGATGATGCGTATCGTCAACCGCATGGATGACATCACCAAGAACAAGGTGACGCTCTCTGCCCAGATGAAGGCCCTCCTCCTTCTGTCGAAGATTCCGGAGTCCTATCGGTCTATGATCTCTGCGCTCATGGCGACCATCGATGTCGACAAGGTCACCGTCGAGGACATCATGTCCAAGACCTTGGCCGAGGAGTCGCTGCGCAAGGCCGGACAATCCGCGAACCGGGTCTCGCAGACCAAGCCTAAGCCTAAGGGTCCTTGCTCTCACTGCGGTGGCTCTAATCATCATGAGTCCAACTGCTGGGACAAGCATCCCGAGAAGAAGCCCAAGGGCAAAGGCAAGGGAAAGGGAAAGGCGAAGGACAAGGATAAGGACAAGGACAAAGGGAATAACAAGGACAATCAGCCCCATGCGCATACCGTCGTCGAGTCTCAGTCTGTAAATGTAGTCGCGTCGTCTAACATTGTTGGTTCTTTCTACCCCGAGGCCCTTGTTGCCTCTAGTGAGAACTGGACTGCATGGCTGATGGACTCAGGTGCCTCTCAACATATCACGGGCGACCTAAGTGACTTCTCCGAGTATCAACCGTTTGATACGCCCATCAGCTTCAATACTGCTGATGCGAGCAACATGATCCTTGCTCTCGGGAAGGGCACGGTCCGTGGTAACACTTGGGTTGATGGTGACAAGGTTCCGATCGCGCTCACCCATGTGTACTACATCCCGAAGTTGAGAGGTCGTATCTTCTCGACAGGCACCATTGAGCGCAACGGGTACTCCCTTGTCCAAGGAGATGGGAAGATGTGCATCTTTGACAAGCTGCCAGAAGGCGCTGTCAAATTTGGTTCGACGATTCGGATCAAGGGTCGCAAGATCCTTGAAGCGGAGTACAACGTCCTGAGCAATATCTACTGGGCTAAGCTCGAACTTCACAATGGCCAGCGTGTTCATCTTAACGTCAGCCGCTTTCGTACCTTGCACCGTCGCTTTGGTCATCTCGGCAAGGACGCGCTGCGCCATCTCCCGAAGAACGTCCGAGGGGTTGATTCTGTTGATTCCCCTGAAGACGAAGATGAACCGTGTGAGGGATGTGCCTGGGGCAAATCCACTCGTCTCCCCTTTCCACCTTCTGATAAGCGTGCTACGGAACCACTCGAGCTCGTTCACACCGATCTTGATGGCCCGATGCGCACACAAGCTATCGGAGGTTACAAGTATTTCGCCGGTTTCATTGATGACTACTCCGGACTCGCCCGTGCTTACTACCTTAAGTCGAAGTCGGATGCGTTCCAAGCGTTCCTCGACTACAAGGCGTGGGCTGAGACCCAGACCGGTCGAAAGATCAAGAAGGTCCGCTCGGACCGAGGGGGAGAATACACTTCTACCGAGTTCTCTGAGCTTCTTCGTTCGCACGGGATCGAGCACCAGAAGACTATGCCTGGCTCTCCGCAGCAGAATGGACGCGCTGAGCGCTGGAACCGTACTATCGTCGAAAAAGCCATGGCCATGCTCCATCAGGCAGGTCTTAGTCACGGTTTCTGGCAACTCGCCGTTGATGCAGCCGTTCATATCTACAATCGTCAACCGATGCGTCGACACAAATGGCAATGCCCCATCACCAAGTGGGACGGAACCGTTCCGGACGTCTCCTACTTCCGAGTGTTTGGGTGCAAAGCCTTTGTACACGTGCAGAAGGCAAAGCGCGAAGGGAAACTCGACAAGAAGGCTGTCGAGATGATCTTCGTGGGGTATGAGTCTGGTTCCAAGGGGTATAAGTTTTGGAATCCAGCCAACCGCTCTATCGTAGTGTCTCGCGATGTGACATTCGATGAAGAGTCTTTCCCTGCTCGTAAACTCCCCGGCAATCATCCTGTTACCCCGGATGACCATCCGTTCCCAGATGATCAGTCTGATAAGGCTTCCGAAGCTGATGTCGACGGTCATGAGGACGACCTCCATCCCGAGATTGTTCCTGATCTCCCAGATCTACCACCTGACCCTCCAGCGGATGCTCAGCCTCCTCCAGCTGAAGCGCCTCCTCCAGCTGACGCCCCTGCTCCTCCACCGCCGCAACCGCCTCAACCGCCTGCTGTACCTCCACCTAAGCCTGCTCACAAGCGAGGACGTCACCCTCCAGTGGGAGAACAGCCTCCCAGCCTTGCACGTGACAGACCACGGCATGAGAACGCGGGTAAACGGTCCGAGTCGAAGACTCGTGATAACGTGTACGGCGACGAGCCACCGGCTAAAGTCGATGCCCGGACTGATCCGGATGGCACGCAGCGAGAGGACCAAGCGCTTCTCATGTTTCTCATGGCGTCTCAGTACAAAACTGGCATTCCGAACTCCCACAAGGAAGCCATGAAGTCGCCTGTAGCTGAGAAATGGCGCGATGCGGAGAAAGCGGAGTATGACTCGTTGCTCGAGAATAAGACTTGGGTCCTTGTCCCTCGTCCGAAAGATCGGCACGTGGTCTCTAACCGCTGGGTCTATGACATCAAGCACGATGGGCGGTACAAAGCTCGTCTAGTCGCTAAGGGTTTCACTCAGGTGTGGGGCGAGGACTATCACGAGACCTTCTCCCCTGTGGCGCGGTTCGAGTCTATCCGGTACCTTCTCGCGCATGCAGCGCTTGAGGACTGGGACATCGAGTCAATGGATGTCAAGACCGTGTTCCTCAATGGCGATCTGGATGAGGAAATCTACATGGAACAGCCGGAAGGTTGGATCGTTCCTGGCAAGGAGGATCACGTGTGTCTGCTGAAAAAGGCTATCTACGGTCTTAAGCAGGCATCCCGTCAGTGGAACGTGAAAATCCACCAGTCGCTTATTAGCCTGGGATTCAAACGGACCTATTCCGATGCCGGGATCTATGTATATCGGCGACAAGGGGGGGATCACGTCACTATCGTCGTTCTTTATGTCGACGATCTACTTCTCCTCGGCGATCAGCCTGGCCACATACAGCACGTGAAGCGTTCGCTTTCTAAGCAGTACAAAATGACGGACTTGGGACCAGTTCAGCGTTTCCTTGGTCTTCGCATCACTCGTGACCGTGCTACGCGGATCATTGAGATCGACCAGGAAGAGTACATCCAGTCCGTTCTTGAGCGCTTTCACATGGCCGACTGTAAGCCGTCGCGTACCCCTCTCCCTGCTGGTGCTGTTCTAGAGTCATCTGAGCACACCGCCACCGATGCGTCGCGTCAGCGCTATCAGAGCTTGATTGGCAGTCTTCTGTACGCCATGCTCGGTACGCGGCCCGACATAGCCTTTGCTGTCACGCGGCTTTCGAAGTTCAATGCCAATCCCTCAGACGCGCATCTTCACTATGCCAAGTATGTCCTCCGGTATCTTCAGGGTACTAAGGCGTACCGGCTGCGCTACCAGGGAGCGTCTAATGACGGTCTGATTTCGTACTCCGATTCGGACTGGGCCGAAGACCGTGATGATCGGCATTCTACCTCTGGCTTCATCTTTCTGATGGCAGGTGCTGCTATATCGTGGGCATCGAGGCGTCAGCCTACCATTTCGCTTTTCTCGACTGAAGCGGAGTATAAAGCGGCCTCTGACACTTGTCGTCAATTGGTGTGGCTGAGGACGTTCGGTGAAGAACTCGGCGATGACATGTCTCGACCAACTCCCATGTGTCTTGACAATCAGGGGTCTATCTTCCTGTCCGTCAATCCCGTGATCGACCGCCGGACCAAGCACATCGAGGTTAGATACCACTTCATCCGAGAGCAGGTGGAGTTGGGATCGACCGAGATCTTCTATGTAGCGACTGCGGATCAACTCGCCGACGCTCTGACTAAGAATGTGCCTTTGGCAATTCAGTCGAAGTTTGTCCAAGAGATTGGTCTTGCTTATGTCACATCTTGAACGAGTGGGAGTGTTGAACTTAGGGTTATCCGGCACTGTCCGGACCGATATGTCCCCATATGGACTTGTGGCTATGCGTTCACATGACGCACAGCATGGGCTATGCTTCTTCGTTACTATATATAGATAACTCTGCATCTGTACGATAGTTCTTTCTTTCCGGACTTTACCTCTACGTACCAGTGCGTTCTACGATGTTCCGGATAGTTCCAGACCTTATGTCTGACTCAGACTTGGTGCTCATCCTCGCGTCATACTGACTCATCCTCGCACCATAGCCTCGTATGCCTCTTACTCATCGTCTTGTGGCTAACATGTGACTGCTTTCTACGCTTACTCAGCTACCTTCCCTACATCTATATAAGCAGCTCACATTTCGCCTCTGCTCTTCAGTCGTTCGCTCACTGACTGAAGAGTAAGTCTCTTACATACATATGCCTTCTACTTACTTACTGACTAAGTACTTGTAGTCTCTCTCTGTTCGACTTACAGGTACTTATCTATGCAATATAGTCGTTCGCTCACTGACTGAAGATCTCTCTCTGTTCGACTTACAGTCGGCTCCCAGCCTTCCAGGTCTGAAGTTCATCACCTTGGATCTCACTCCAGTGGAATGACCCCATCCCTTCAAACATGGTTCATCCTGCAGCACAGTTTGTGAGACTTGTACTGGAGAGGAATGTAAGTGTATATATACTCTCAGTGGCTCCATGGACCTGACAAAGCATTTTTACCAGATCGCTGAGGTCATCAGTTCGCGAAGCAATGCTACTGGTCCAGATGCGCACAATGCATGGCTCGCTCAGGCTTTCAGCAAGGTCGCCTTTGGACATCCTTCTGGTATGTTGGGCTTGGACGAGTTCATCGCATTTCGCGATGGCCTTAATGTCAAAGTACCTGCGAAGGACAAACCACAGGGTGTATCTTTGGTTGCAGTAAGTCCTGTGAGTGCTTATCTTCTGGTACTGTTCCTCACCCCACATAGTCTTTGGCTAGCTGTATCAAGCGCACACAAATTCCTCGCCTGGTGGTGGCGATGTATAACCGTCGCATCACCGATGCTGCAACCTTTTTGAAAGAGTTCATCACGTTCAAGTACACCGAGTTATCAGACCCAAAGGGCAAGAAGCGCGCCACTGATAGCACTCAAGATTCAGACCCTCCAAGTCTTCGCCTCTGTCGCATCAAGGAAGAGGTGTTTGTCAGGCGATTCACACGGTACTTAACTGAGGGGCTTGGACACCCAAAGTTCCCTGGTCTGCAGCAGTCATGTGGCATCACTGCAGCCGAAGTCGAGGCCCAGGTGCGATTGACACTATCACTCTGTAATCTCAAAATACTAACTCATGGATCGCCATAGGCACTCTCTGAAACACTTCGTGCGACTGCACTGCTTCGGGCAGTCACAGATTCAGAACTTCTCCCTGCAGAGCCTGGTTGGCATATTTATGTGGGTCTCCATTCATAGTGTAATAGTACTATGAATGCCACCCTGACACTTCCTGTAGATTCGATTTGTGCACGACAACTTCGATCCCAAGGGCAGCTGGTTCATGATTCATACATGCACAGCAAACATCGACATTCGTTTCACTCCCGACCTCATCGGGTTGCTTACTACGACATTGCCCAAGGAGCCCCAGGCAGTAACTCAATTTGATGCTGCTCTTCATCAACTTCTTTGGCTCGCACCGATGGACTATAACAAGGTCTAGAGGGTTTGGTTATTTTTGTTCTTCGAAGTCGGTGACTTCGAAGATGTGACAGTGCGAAGCTCTGTCACACTTTCGCTGTCACTCTGTGAGTCCTCATTGGTGGTTCGAAACCTGTTTATAGTTTGCTGTATGCTTGCATACTGTGTATGTACCAAGTAGCTTGCAATTTGTGCTAGATCGCAAGTGCAATCGTTGGCCCAGAATATTGGTTCTCGCCTGCCTGGATTGTCATAGGTCACATGACATCTTGTCCCCTTCATCGTATCTTTCAGAAATGCTGAGAGGAGATCGCTCGGTCGTGATCATCCTGTCTGCCATGTCCACTGACACTTCTTCTCCTCAGGCTGGTGAGCCTTGCCCTATACTGACAATTTGATAATTGCACTAACGAGAGGCTAGTCTCGCCCTCTTCATCTCCCATCATAGATGAAGACGAGTTCCAAAGTTCCTTCGACAAGATCAGCACAGCAGATCTCGTCAATGAATTGCAGGCCCTTACTCAGACACAGCCAGCAGAGGAGTGGGATGGAAATTATCATCAAGAGCTTGAACAGCAAATGCACATGGGCGAGTTGGAGTCTTCCATTGCAGTTCGTCCATCGGAGGTAAATATGCATTGTATCTTGCGAGTTCGCTTAACGAACCAACAGCAGCAAGTACCCCTCTTTCTTCGTTCACCTACTGTGCCTCCAGGCCCCGAACTCGATGAATTCTCGATGTCTGGGACACAGATTGGGCACACAAACTCTCTAGGCTTGATCCCAGATAACGACACACATCAGGTACGCCTTGGCATCCCCATGTTGTTGGGCTGAAGTTGGTGGGCTGAGCTCACTGCTTGCTGCAGGCCACAACACTCACCCCAGCTCCCGAGGCATCTGCGATGGTCGAAGAGGTGCACACGACTCCCCTGACTCCGACCGATCAGACTGTCACTCCACCACCTCCCCCTGCTCCTGTGGATCAGCCTGTTGCACCTGCTCTGGAATTCTATCACCCACAGGCCCCACAGGCTCAGCAGATTCATTGGCCACTGGTTCCTGCTGCCGTACGTGTCGTTTCCGATCTCTGTGATTTTTGCTCATGGTCGTCTATCCCAGACGATGGCCGAAGCTTTACACGGCATCGCAGGACTCACCGAGATGCGACAGCTGTACCAGCAGTACAAGCACGAGGACTACAAGACAGGATATAAGCAGTTTCTTCAGGTCCGTCTGTGGATCGCTGTGCTGAAGGAATTGGGTATGGGTGAGGATGCCCCGCGCTCAATCAACATCGGTGGCTTCGACATTGGCCCGGGGGAAGTCCAGCAGTGGCTCGATCGAGAACCTGGTTATCGCACCTTCGGCAACTGGCGCACAAACTACAACTTTGTCTGTGCTGCTCACACTGCATTAGCGTTCAATGCGAGCAAGGGCATCCCTCGCTCCGAGGACGAAGAGAAGTTATGGCAGATTGTGCAGCGATGGGTCTCCGATGCAGTACTCCCACCCCTTGCAAAGATACCACAAGGGGCTGAGCACACCTGGGACGTAGTCGCCGTCAAGGCGAAAGCTTCAGACGTCTCCAAACTCACTCGTGCTCTCAGCTCGAAGTCGGGATACAGCCAGGTAGGCTTGAACTCACATCTCCAGCAGAATCGCTGACTTATAAGACTTGCAGTTTTTCCCCCGCCGCTAAGGGCAACAACATTCAAATTCCAGAAGAATAAGAATTGTTTTATGTACAGTATTACAGCCAAAGAGCTAAATTCGTTTGTGGGCGCCGCGCCAACCTCTTCATTCATGGGCACGTGCGAGAGCGAGGGAAAGCGAGGACGAGCGAGAGCGAGGACCACCGCGAGCGAGGACGACCGCGAGCAGCTCAAGCCGAGAGGTCTTCTCGCTCGTGTCCTCGTGGTCGTGCTCGCAGGGCTGCCCTCGTCCTGAGCGAGTGCGAGTGCGAGTGCGAGTGCGAGTGCGAGTGCGAGTGCGAGTGCGAAGACGATGGGGGGCAGCTCGAGCCGAGAGCTCTTCTCGCTCCCTGCTCGTGTTCGTGCTCGCAGGGCCTCTCGTCCTCGTTAGCGAGAACGAGGACGAGAGCGAGAGCGAGGGTGAGAGCGAGAGCGAGAGCGAGAGCGAGAGCGAGAGCGAGAGCGAGAGCGAGAGCGAGAGCGAGAGCGAGAGCGAGAGCGAGAGCGAGAGCGAGAGCGAGAGCGAGAGCGAGAGCGAGAGCGAGAGCGAGAGCGACAGCGAGCGAGAGGGACAGCGAGGACGAAGGCGAGGACGAGTGTCGGGATGAGAGCACTCCTCGCTCCGTCCTCGTGTTCGTGCTCGTCGGTAGGGAGCAGGAGTGCGAGAGCGAGAGCAAGGGCGAGAGCGAGAGCAAGAGCGAGGACGAGGGCGGGAGCAAGGACGAGGCGAGAAGACGTCTCGCCTCCTCGTGATCGTGCTCGCACCTCGTGGTCGTGCTCGCAGTGCCACCCTCGTCATCGCCGATGACGAGGGCGAGAGGGATAGCGAGGGAGAGGGAGGACGAGGGCGATGACGAGGGCGAGGGCGAGGACGAGGGCGAGGGCGAGGGCGAGGTCGAGCAGCTCGAGCCGAGAGCACTTCTCGCTCGCTCCTGCTGGTCGTGCTCGCAGCGCCGCCCTCGTCGTGAGCAAGGAGAGCGAGTGCGAGGACGAGGGTGAGAGCCAGGGCGAGGATGAGGGCGAGAGCGAGGGCGAGGATGAGGATTAGGGCGAGAGCGAGGGCGAGAGGGAGAGCGTCGCCGCTTGATCGCCGCTCTTGTGGTATCTGTCAGCTCCGCGTCGGATCACAAGACATGCGACAAACTTACCTACGCGTTCGTAACGCCCATATCAGTGCGCTTTTGGCGAGACGCAGCCGTAGGCGGGAATGAGAGCGAGCTCGAGCTCGAGCTCGCTCTGGACGGGCACGAGGTGGCGAGTTGCTGCCGAGCCTTCGAATCAGGAGTCTTCGCCTTTGTGAGGTGTCGCGGCTCGTGGTGTCGGGCTAGTCGCTCTGTGTGTGCTCTCGTGCTTGTGCTGTGCCAGATGTCGAGTCAATATCAAGCGGGGACGACGACGAGGACGGCCACGAGGGTGAGGAGGAGCTCGAGCTGGTCTTCATCGTCGGCGGCGAGGACGGCGAGGAGGGAGGGAGCGAGGTGAAGGTCGAGAACAGCGTCGGGGATGAGAGCGAGTTCGAGCCCAGCGGACGAGGGCGAGAGCGAGACGGAGGACGAGGAGGAGAGCGAGTGCGAGTGCATGGCGTCCTTGTGGGCGAGCACAAGAGCGAGAGCGTGGGCAAGAGGGAGAGCGAGGGCGAGAGGGAGAGCGAGGCCGAGGCCGAGGCCGAGGCGCTCGAGCCCAGAGCACCTGTCCCTCCCTCCTCGTGTTCGTGCTCGCAGGGCCGCCCTGGTCGTTAGCGAGGACGATGGCGAGAGCGAGGGCGCGAGGGAGAGCGAGGACAACGGCGAGGACGATCGTGAGAGGGTGAGGGAGAGGCAGGACGAGGCTGAGGGCGAGAGCGAGGACGAGGCGAGAAGACGTCTCGCGTTGATACGTCAACTGCGAGGCCAAGTGTGAAAAACACCTGAACAACCAGAAGAACAAGAAACAAGAAGGAGGAGTCCAGTCGATTCCCAGAGAGACTGACGAGCCCGTCGACGAGAGCTACGAGCTCTAACGATGACAACGACCGACGGTCTGCGGTCGAACGGGACGAGATAGAACGTGCTGCGAAGTACGATGGACGTACGATGGACCGAACGACGGTACGGACGAGTTTGATCGACGGTCGAGAGACGAAGGACGGTCGTGTGAGGACTGAGGAACGGACGACGACGAACGGACGGAGCGCGATGACGGACGAGAGGAGTACGACGAGGAGAACCGAGAGACCGACGACGAAAGGCTCGACCGCAACGACGGTCATCACGCGATGAGATCCGAACTCTGAGGGGGAAAGAATGCTTGGATTCCTACGGCCTCCCGGCCTCTACTAAGTACATGGTTCGAACCGTCCAATCAACCACCGGAACGACGGAGCCGCCCGTGCGCCCTACCCGAGTCTGTGCCTTGTTCGACCGTTCGTAACCGATGTGACCGGCTGATCGTCGGCTACCGACCGTCCGTCACATCCTACCAGTCGTCCGCACTGCCGTGCCGTTGGTCGTCGAGCCTCGTCCGTCGTCCCTCGGTCGGTGCCGCCGACCGAGCGTACCCTAGATCGCGTTGCGTGGAATACATCGACCGGCTTGGCGTGATCCACGTGTGCACGCGTGGTGGTGCACTACACCTCCTCCCCACCGAAATCTGGACTGCCCTCAGTCCATCAGACGGCGAACGCCACTGATCCTACGGTGGCACGACGTGGAACGGCCTCCGGGAATTGACCCACGAGCTGCCGGTGGTATAAATGGGGCCGGTCGTCGACGTCGGCCGCCAGTACGTCCTAGCTCGCCATGTCTCGGCTCGCCTCTTCACCGACCACTGCGACCCACGGCCAGGTCTTCACCGAAGCCACCACGCGCCTCCTTCGGGTGCTCACGCCGACCGCGCTTGCCCAAGCCGATAGCCAGGTCGTCGCGTTGGAGCGCCTAGCCGACGCAGAAAACGTCGACGCGCTCACGAGAGACGACGCGCTCGTCGCAACCGCTCGCACCATCGTAAGTGGACCAGCTCCCCCCGGGCAACCGTTGCTGACGACGTTGAGTCAGGCCGCTGTCATCGCTCTTTCCGGGTCGAAAGACGCCGCAGCCGAGCTGGTTACTCGCGTGGAGGCCGCCGTTGAAAAGTGGCCGGAGCCCGAGTCGTTGAAGGAGTCGTTCATCGAACAGGTCTATCGCGACCGCCTCGTCTTGTCGCGCCGCGCGCAGGACCGTACGTTGGCGCAGTTGGAATACGAGGGAGAGGTCTTGCTGTACCTGAGAGAGGTCGCGTCGCGGATGGGGCCTGCGGGGTTGCTCGCGTCGCTCAGCGCGGAAGGCGCATACGACGAGATTCGCGCTCTGATCCGCACCACGGAGCGTGGTCGGTCGGCGCTTGCGGATCTGTAACGTCGAAGGGTGCAAATTTTGTGTATGCGCGTGGTCGTCGTGGAATAGAGCGTGGATGATTGTGGCGACGGGGGAATGAATACGCTCCGTCGAAAGGCGCTGTTTTGCCGTGTTCGGACATGTCGTGGTGTCTCGATCGTCGGCTTGATAGCGTGCCCATCCTCCTTGGTGAGAAACCTGTGCGCCCTGTGCCTTGTTCCACGTCGTTACGATTGTTATCGACGGAGCAGCTGGCTTGGCTGGTCAGCGATCGATCGAGGTGACCGCGGTGCGGTATAAGGCTCCCCCCCTTTGGTCGGTAGGACGCGGATCCCTTCATCCTCGTCATCATGCATCCTCGCGCCTCGCTTGCTCCCCAGACCCTTCAACTTATACAAGCGCTCACGCCCGTCGCCATCGCGCAGGCCGAGGCCAAGGTGGCGGACTTGGAGGTCCTCGCTGAAGCGCAAACCGTCGATTCGACGGAAGCTGGCCTGGCCGCTAGCGAAGCCGCGCACACCATCGTAAGTCGCGTGGGTCCGGTTGGTACCTCGGCTGCGACTGACGGTCGCAGGTCGCGGTGCTTGCGCTCGAAGACAGTCCCGACCGCGTGAAGGCGCTGGTCGACCGCGTTGAACGGGCTCTCGGTGGCTGGCCTGAGGCCGACGAGCTCCGCAAGGACTTCCTGTCGCAGCTTCGCAACGACCAGAACGCGCTTGTGCGATACAACCTCGACCGCATTTACGCAGGCCTCGAGTACGAGAGCGAGGTCCTGCACTACCTGACAGAGGTCTCCGCTCGCATGGGACCGTCGGGCGTCGTCCATTCGTTGAGCGCACGGGCCGGCCTTCAAGCGACGCACGCGCGCATGCATACCGTCGAGCGGAACAGAGCCGCCCACGCGCGGTGACGATCGGGAGGGCCTCGGCATCAGAGAAGGACAGAATGGGTGTGGCGGGCGATGGTGGCGGGATCGGTGGCTGGGTCGTATGTCGTCGAGCGCTTGTGTTACTGGTTTTGGCAATCGGACTGCCTGATTCGACGAGAAGCGCTCTTCGGAGTGCTGCTGCGGCTTCCTGTCCAGGGTCCCGGGCGGTATTGCGATCGACAGAAGCCCGGAGCTGTCAGCGCACGGCGGGCGGCGAGGTGCCTGCGCCATGGAAGCTGCGGCCTCGCGCCAGGGCCGCGACGGGGTCTTCTGCATCGGGCGACCTTCGTCGGGTGGTCAGCCCGCCCCAGCTTAAAAGGGGCCTCTGAGCTCGCTGGGACCCGCATCGGCTTCAAACCCTCCGCCGCCATGTCCACCGCGCCCAGCTCCTCCACTGCCCCTTCCGTCGTCCCCCGCTACGACCCCGCCTCGTACGTCCGCCAGGTCGAGCGTCAAGACCACCCTCTCCCCCAGCACGTCTATCCGACCACCATCCGGTCCTTCCTGGAGCTTGCCGTAAGACCGCTCCGGTTCCTCCTCCGCGCGCTGACCGTCGACCATTCGCAGAAAAACACCGACTGTATCGACGCGGATCCGCCCGCCGGTCGCTTGGCCGGTCTCCTCGAGCAGCACTGCGTCGACCGCTCCATCCGCGACCAGTTCGTCCGCGACTACTCGGTTGCGAGCCGCGAGAAACGTCTCGCGGACGCGAAGGCCTCCCTCGAGCAAGCCCAGTCGAACGTCGCCGACATGCTGGTCATCGTGGAGAACCTCCGCGAGACTGGACGGCTCAACCTCCGGCTCGTCCTCGGCGACCGCGACGAAGAGCTCGACGAGGCGGTCAAGTCCCTCAAGTTTGCCGAGCAGCAAGTCATCGCCGGCCGTGCGTTGGTGCTCGAGTCCGAGCACGAGCGTAAGTCGCCTCCCACCCGACCGTTCGTCGCTCTCGCGCTAACCCCACCGCTCGTTCTTCAGTCGCTCGCGTGCAGGCCACCGGCGATTGGCGCAGGCACGTCGTGCCCGACGGACCGCCTGCCCTTCTGCCGGCGACGCCTGGTAGTGCGCGAGACGCAGAAGGCTCCGACGATGAGGCCGCTCCTACGAACGACGCTCCGCCCCCTCCCGCCGACGGCTCGGACGACGACGAGTCCGACGACGACCAGTCCGCTGCTGGCGGTGAGGAGGGTGGCCCGCGTACTCGCTCTGGTCGGCGCGGCCGTCAGTCAACCGCCGGTTCGTCGAAGACCGAGCCGTCCGCGCTCCTCCGTTTCCCTGGCCCGGTAAGTCCGCCGCGTCCTGGGCGTCGGTCGTGCGCGCGCGCGCCTGCCTTTGCTGACCTTTTGTTCGCAGTGCGACCGTTGCGTCGAGAAGAATTCCGCCGCCTCTTGCCACCAGACCGACGACAACTGGCGCTGCACCAACTGTCGCACGTCCAAGTTCCGTTGCGAGTGGCACGGCGTGAACGCGCGGGGCAAGATCAAGGAGGCCGTCAATAGCACCGCACCGGGCGCACAACCGCGCCACCCTCGCGTCTTCGCGGTCTTCAACACCGCCGGGTTCTCGCTCGCGAAGGGTCTCGAGCCGAAGCTCGAGTCCTTCGTCTTCAAGGCCATCTACGAGTTCGAGCGCCACCAGCCGCAGGTCGCCGTCATCAACAAGGCCGAGCTGCTCAAGTCGCTCCGTGGCTTCGTGCCGACGAAGCCCGCGCAAACGGCGTACCCCGCGGAGTTCCTCGTCAAGCACCCGCGGCCGAAGCTGCCCAAGGCGATCCCTGCGACCAGCCGCGCGACGGCCGCGCCGCCGACGACCAAGCGCAAACGGTCAGAGCGCGCGCCCTCCGTCGTCGACACCGCTGGGCCCGACAATTCGTCCAAGACCGGCGGGAGCTCGGGGAAGATCATCCTGCCGCCTTCGAAGAAGCCGCGCGTCGAGCGCGTGGAGCAGCCGGAGCCTGTCGAGGACCGTCCCGCCTCTCCTGCACCGAGCCAGGACGAGGCTCCGCGCTCTCCGTCGCCCGAGGACTCCCTGACCGATCGCGCGGTCTACGTCGCCGTCAACGCCATTCGCGACCGGTTCAACGACCTCGTCGGCACCATCGTAACGGCGGAGCTCCAGCTCCTAGACCTTGCGCGTCGCGAGGAGCAGGCGACCGGCCTCTCTTTCGGCACGTACGACGGCGGGGTGTACGGGGCGGTCGTCGCGCCGCTGTCGGTCGGTCAGTACTCGACGACCTGGCGTGTGGCGCGCGTGTCGGATGAGGGTCGACGCCGTGTGCCCTCTGTGGTCGCTGGGCGTGCTCGTCGTCCGTCCCAGTCGGGCAGCGCGCGTGACGGTGAGGGCGAGGCAGGGCCCTCTGCTTGAACTTTGTGGTCTGGGTTTCGGTGCTCCGTCCGTGGTTGGTTCGTGCTTGCTTGTGCCGTCCGTTCTCCTGTACGCGTTCGTTAGCCGCTTTCTTGTCGTCGTCGGTGGTACCATAGTCGTAGGTAATTGGTCGTTCGTCTCATGTACGTTTGGTAGGGTAGCAGGCCTCTGTCCGTCGAATGAATGAACTGTAGCGCATCGTCGGCTTTTCATAGAAAGAGCGTGAAGTATTAATTGGGTGCAAAGTCGTCGTAAGTGGAGGTTAACCGTTGTATAGTAAGGGATCGAGTAAAAGAGTGTCGTGTTCGACAGGCAGTAGTCCTGTCGTTTGAAACTGAAGGAGAAACGTCCTAGTGGTATGAAATATGTGCTATACGGCCGCGGGCAGCCGGTTGTCCTCCTCTCCACCGAAATATCGACTCCCTAGTCGAT
>JABYQQ010000043.1:0-38905 GCA_022605405.1 Earliella scabrosa
CCGTTCGCAGGTCTGATCATGATGGCTACGTGCGACAGTGTCCAGACGTATGCCGCCGCCCAAGTCTTCTACCAGATTGGCTACACGGGGATCAACTATGTCATCAACGTCTTCGTGGCCGACACGTCCAGTTTGCGCAACCGTCCACTGCTCATGGCCCTCAACTCGACTCCCTACCTCGCCACGGCCTTCGCAGGTCCCGCCGCAGCGGAGAAATTCTATT
The DNA here is from genome assembly GCA_022605405.1 of Earliella scabrosa. Taxonomy (NCBI): domain Eukaryota; kingdom Fungi; phylum Basidiomycota; class Agaricomycetes; order Polyporales; family Polyporaceae; genus Earliella; species Earliella scabrosa. The sequence goes on from JABYQQ010000043.1 coordinate 224, forward strand.
ACGGCGCGGGCTGGCGCTGGGGGTATGGTACCTTCACCATCGTCGTCCCTGCCATCTGCCTACCCATGGCCTACCTCTTTATTGTACTCCGCAACCAGGCGCGTGCGAATGGCCTCGTCAACAAGCAAGAGTCCGGCCGTACCCTCCGGGAGTCTGCGAAGTACTATTTCATCGAGTTTGACGGTATGTCGCCCCTCCCTGCCCATGTTATCCACGCTAACGAGCTCGTGCAGTAATCGGGTTGATCCTCGTCATCTCCGGCTTCTCGCTCGTGCTCCTTCCTCTGACGATCGCTACCTACCAAGCGGAGAAGTGGCAGACGTCGTACATCATCGCGATGATCGTTCTGGGCGGCTGCCTCGTCATCGCGTTCGGCATCTGGGAGAAGTTCTTCGCGCCCGTCTCGTTCGTGCCGTTCAACGTCCTCACGGACCGCACCGTGATCTGCGCGTGCCTTCTCTCGACGTGCTTGTTCATCGCGTCGAGCTGCTGGAGCTCGTACTTCAGCTCGTTCCTACAGGCCGCTCTCTACCAGAGCATCTCGGAAGCCGGTTGGGTGGGAAGCATCTATAGCCTGGGTACGTGTGTATGGGCGTTTGTGATTGGAGCGTGAGTGATTCTCTTCGCTGTGTCCGGCCGCTTTGTACTCATTGCCATTCTCGCAGGCTCATCCGGTACACGAACCGGTTCAAGTGGCTCGCCATGCTCGCCGCCCCTCTCATCGTCCTCGCGTCCGGGCTGTTCATCAAATACCGCCAGCCGGGCGTGTCGCTCGGGTCGATCATCGGCTGCCAGATCCTCATGACCATCTCCGCCGGGACGCTCGTCGTCTGCGAGCAGATGGCGGTCCAGTCCGCGGCGGAGCACACGAACGTCGCGGTCTGCATCGCGCTCCTCTCGCTCTTCACGAACATCGGCTCGGGCATCGGCTCGGGCGTCTCGGGCGCGCTCTGGACGAACATCTTCCCGGACAAGCTGCACGAGGCGCTCGGGAACCAGACGGACGAGGCGACGATCAACGCGATCTACGGCTCGCTCGTCGAGCAGCTCAAGTACGAGCCCGGGACGCCGTTGAGGGACGGGATCGTGTGGGCGTATGGCGTGGGCATGCGCTACCAGAGCATCGGCGCGACGGCGGTGCTGTGCCTCACCATCCCGCTCGTCGCGTGCTGGCGGGACTACAACGTCAAGGAGACGCGTCGGAACAAGGGCCGCGTGCTGTAGCGCGTTGTGCAGTCTTTCGTCTGCAAAAGACCTGTCGAAGGTTAGGATCGCGCTCGATCCGTTATGTTGCTTTACGACTTCCTAGACGATCCCACGAAAATGTATGATACGCCGCAGTACCTTACGAGTGCCGATCCCCTCAACTCACACTATAGATTACATTTGTTTGGGAATTCGAGCAGAGCGGTGTTTTCCGTCAACAAGTACGTAGGTCGTGAAGTGGGAACGAACGCCGCAGGACGTGACGAAGACGAACTAATCCGGACAGAGAGTCTGCACCGCCCGAGTGACGCCTCGCTCATCTTCGCCACGTTCAGCCACCCTCTCCAAGAGTTCGACGATGCGGTCCACTCGGTCGGCGATCCGTTCAAGTATTTGAGTCGCGGCCAGCGAGCTTGGACAGCCCGGCCCGGGTACAAGGCTCGTGTCGGATGGACCAGCATTCGCACTCGGGGCGCTCGAGCCTTCGCTCTTCTTCGGTCCCTTGCGTCGATTCGACTTCGCAGGCGCGCCTTTGCGCGTTCTCAGAGCTTTCGTGGCGGGGGCGCGGCGCCTCGGAGCGGCGGACCTGACATCGCGCGCGCGGTCGACGGAGAGGCCCTCGCGCTCCAGTCTGTGACGCAGCGCCATGTCCACAGGGGGCCGCTTGCCCGTCGCCCCGAGGAGGTCGACTGCAACAAACGGTTCATCGATCGTGAGCTCCACAACGGTCGGAATGGAGCGCGCGTATACGTACCTGTTCGCCGCTGCCACTCGCAGCCGCGCGCCATGCGGAGGCAGGATCTGCACTTCCACGACGCTGCGTTGGTCTGGACGCAGGCCTGGGTGCCGCGGTGGGAGACGCACTCGCTGCATGCGCTCGCGCGTGCGCTGACGAGCTTCTGTCGGAAGTCTGCGGGGAGGTTCTCCTCGCGGAGGCCGGCGGGGATGACGAGCGTGTCGAGCGTGACGAGGGGGACGAGGGGTGTAAGGCAAGTGGCGAGGGAAGCTGCGACGACGGGATCGTGATCAGAGTTGAGCTCGTCGACATCGGAGTCTTTGGAGTCGCCTTCGTCGTCGTCATCGTCAATGACGGTGTCGGGGAAGTCGTTGATTGTTGCCACGCTCGGGAGGGACAGTGGATACAGGTGGAGTGAGGGCGGTAGGACGTTATTATGGTCGGCCATGTCAAGTGTTGAGGACTCGAACGAGGTCTGCCGTCAAGGCTTGTTGAGCATGCGCGTGGTCGTTGAGGCCTTGGAAATAGTCGGGCAAACTCTGCTCAAGGATCTAAATGCGCCCAACATAGGCACCCGGCTACCGCAGTGCGTGCTGCGGGAGCAAAGTGCGCATACGAGCCTTGCCGCACGAACCCATAAGGAGGTCGGTCAGCTCGATAGCCATCGAAGTCTACCCTGCGTCCCTAGATGACTTGTGGGAGACGATGCATAAGCGTTACGCTCACCGATCCTGCAGGTTCCGTTAGGGTGAGCGGCAAAGACACTCACGTACAGTGGAGGGGGGGACAATTCTGGGTATCTTGGACCCAGTCACAAGCGTACCAGGTCGATGATGGAAGCTGATGGAAGTGTAACGTCTGCTTAACTTCAACGTGCCACTCCTCACTTCAAGCGTATCATTGCCTAGTACATCTCCGAAAGTTGAGTCGGGAAGACACAAGTTACAGTTAGAACAGCTCACATATGTATGTAATTGTCGCATCTGGCCGTTAAGAATCCTGCGACGAGCAGTCGAAGTTGAAGTTGAAGGGTTGACGTTGAAGCTTTAAAGGACCGTGCATGGTGGAGGTCGAAGTCGTTGAAGGCGAAGTTGGCAATCTGAGATTGCCAAATGGGGGCAGCCGCATCTTATCCAATCTTATTGCCACGTGGCTTTCCAAGCCGACCAACTGTTCGGATTTACTACTCGTTTTGTTCTTCACACCATACTCTATGCTCCAAATCGCAACATGTTTGAGAATACGACAGTATATACCGCGCTCCAGCACGAGAACCACCTGAAGACCCGAAGTGAAGTGACTTGAGGATGGACCTGGCTGATACACGTGTAAGTATGTCAGCTACTCGTCATATGGTGGCGGCGGAACTGCCTGCTCGCTGTCCTTTGTCCAACGCTCGAATGTACCCCTCTCAGTCTCTGCGGTTCATAGAGCGCAATCGGCGAGTACGCCCCAGCGACCGCGATATCCGCTACTTGACATACCGACCCGACGGCGCAATTCCGATCCGTCATAACACGTTCCGAGTGGTATATGTATGCATTGTCTCTATCTTTTCGTGTGTCCTGTACCTGATGGATCATCTGCACAGATCCATATCTGTTACATCACCGGCTCCCGCCAAACGTTCCCGGTGAGTGCGCTCTCATGCGGCGTGCAATATCATTACTTCTGCGACGGCTCGCGCTAGCTTGGTTGCTAACTTGTTCCTCATCTTGATTTTGATCTGAGTGAACTGAAGTGCGTACTGTATATAGCGTCAGGCCTAAGGCTGCGCGAACGCTCTACCCAAGTCTACCCATCCAGCAGCCTCTCGAAGCATGCGCGCCGCACTCGCTGGCATCGCGCTTCTCCACCTCCTCGCCACCTCTCCCCCGGTTGCGGCTCAAAGCGCGGCCGCCATCGCATACGCGCCAGCTCTACAGCCCTGCCCGCCTCGCACCGCTCTCGTTCGCGAGGTCGGACCCAACGCGCGCAAGCAGAAGCTGAGCTCCGGTGAGGCACAATACGTCTCCGAACGTCAATCGCGCGTACTGCCACGGGCATGGGCGGAGTACCTCTTCAACGTCCAGTCGCACACACGCACCGTGCTCCCATCGTACGTCAATGACATCCTCCTCGGACGCCACGGGCGGGACGCGCTTCCGACGCTGGGGATTGCGACGAGTGGAGGAGGCTATCGGGCGGCGATCTTTGGTGCTGGCGTACTCAACGCGCTCGACGGGAGGAACAAAACGGCAGTGCGCGCGGGGACGGGAGGGCTGTTGCAGAGCGCGACGTATCTGGCAGGCCTCTCTGGCGGCTCGTTGCTGGTCTCTTCGCTCTCTCAGGCGGACTTTCCGACGATCCCTGAGTTGATCTTCGGGGGGACGAACATGCATGCGCAGGGAGGCGACGGGTTTGGTGGATGGTTGACCGAGATTGACTTGCTCCAGCCCAGTGCGAACGCGAATGTGTCGGCCGCTTTCTGGGGAGACCTACAGGAGGACATTGCCCTCAAGTGGGCCAAGGGCTTCCCGGTCACGGTCAACGACGTCTGGGGCCGCGCACTGGCGAGGCATTTTGTGAATGGGACGACGTCCGCCAGCTACTTCGACGAGAGCGGCACGCACGGCGCCGGTATCACCCTCTCTGGGCTAGCTAATCTGTGAGTAGCATGGTGCAGGCTCTGCTCGCTCGACTGACGTCGAGGTAAAGGTCGTCCTTCGTAGGCCACGCACAGCCCTTTCCGATCTTGATCGCAAACACGTTGACTAGTCGGACGACCGGCAACGAGGTCCTAGAGCCCGGGAACCTCGTCCCCCTCAACAACCCCATCTATGAGTTTAATATCTGTGAGTCTACCGCCTCCTATGGGACGTAACGAGCTAACGCACCTTGTAGTTGAGATGGGCTCGTGGGATCCGGCACTCGGAGCCTTCACGCCGACACGATTCCTGGGTTCACCTAATGGCTCCGTTTGCGCGACGGGGTTTGACCAGGTCTCGTTCATCGAGGGCGTCTCCTCATGTCTGTGGAACGGGTTTAACACTTCGGTCAGCTATCTTCTTTGAACCTCCATTGATAGTGTCAATCTCTGACAGCGACTATCCATCCGCAGGAAGCAGCATTAGCAGCTTCTCCTATTGGACCTATTATTAGCGCCTTGCAGCAGGCTCTTCCGCAGACCGGGATCCGTCTCGACTCAGCTGCCGTGCCGAACCCATTCATGGGCGTGTCAAGCAAGACGTTCGTCGACTCGGATCAACAGCTGTTGAATCTCGTTGACGGCGGCGAAGACGGCGAGGGGACCCCCTTCCAGCCGCTGCTCGTTAAGGCTCGCGGGGTCAATACCATTATCGCTATCGATGCGGTACGCGACTCGTGTTAGCTGTATCGGCAAGCTCTGACTCACTCCCCCGTCAGCCGGCAGATCCAGATAATTGGGCGAACGGCAGCTCCCTCGTCGTAAGTGAAGCGCGGGAGTCTACGTAAACGTTTCCAAGGCTGACACTGCACACCCTCAGGCCACTCAAAACCGCGTCGCGCTTTTCTCCTCGACGTACTCTTTCCCGCCCGTCCCTCCATCCACGACGACCTTCGTCGCCCACAATCTCACCCGTCACCCTACGTTCTTTGGCTGCAACAGTCCTCCGTCGCGAGGTGACCCGCTGGTCGTCTACATCGCCAACGGCGGGCCGCCCTTGGACCAGTTTCCACTCACGAACACGACGACCTTCCAGATGCAGTACCCGCGCACACTAGTCGAGGCGATGCTTGACCAGGTGTTCGATGTCGCCACGCAGGGCATACCTACTCAAGCTGGCGCCCCGCATCAGCATCATGGAGGAACGGAGGAGGGAAAAGACCCACTGTGGCCTGTCTGCCTCGCGTGCGCCATTGTGGACCGCTCGAGGCGCACTCTGGGCGTGCGGAGGACGGGAGTGTGCGAGTCTTGCTTGGAGCGATACTGTTGGAGTTGACCCGTTGTAAACGCAGGCCTCCTGCATGCCATCGCACCGACTGCAGCTGAATTGCGCTATAACTGACCAAGATATCTAGTGGTAGTTGGAATGGTAAAATAGCCGCTTGTTGGGATCTACCGTACTCGTGCGTCACCGTCGTGCACGAAGACTTTCAGCTTGTCCTAAGACAACGCACCCCTCTCAGGCTACAGTCGTGTCCCAACCATGGGCACCAGGCCTATTATCCTATTTGCCACAAGGCGCCATCTCGATGTGAATATAATTAGCTGTTCAACTATCCGGAATAGCTCCTGCCCAAGGCTCCCGTTCGCTGTTCAACTATGGCACGCGAATACCGTCACGCCTAGGGCTCCGGAACGTGGAGATCGCACTCCCTTTGCAACACGACAACGCCAACTTGAATACCATGCAAGGAAACGGTTCCCTGCAGTCATAAGAGACAGCCCATGGCAGTTACGTCGTTCGGGCAATGACCATGACCTGGCAAGTCGTCCCTCATCGGGATTCGGGATCTCCATCCATCGAGACAGACGATGAATCTCACGTCTCCCAGGACTTAGCGGTTCGGGACCTTTCGGGTCTGGAACTTGCATGGATGATTGATATGATAATCACGCACACGACATAACAAAGAACAATGCCAAACTGGACAGAAACGCTAGCGTTACCGCCAAAACCACATGCGTCAATTATACCGAATCCTCCCCATCCAAGGAAATACTATTGCCCTTCCCTATTCCCTTCTGCCACATCACGGTGCATACTACTAGAATCAGCACTATAAATATGAGTATCTGAGGAAAAACACCGAGGTAGTCTATTCAACCACCACGAACGTATAATCAGATGATGGACTTCGACTCCTGCCAGGGGGTACGTACCGAGGAGAACACCATAGTCCGGTCGGGCCTCCCTGGCACCCATCTCCCTGAATACGAGTACCGCATAGATGGCACCAACAAGCATGCCGACAATCCTCGCTGAACACTTCTCCCTCTTCCGCAGAAGTATCCCGACTGTTGCGAAGAAGACGGCGAGCGTGAAGATCCAGCTGACGCCGAACATACCCAGCGCCGCAACCTTGAATGGGATCGGACGCTCGATGAGCGAGCCAATCGACTTCGGCCCGTACGCCGTCTTGTCGTCCGTCCTGAGGTCTGGGAGGAAGGTGATCATCTCGAGGGGCGTGAAGTGCTTTGCGGCACGGTTGTCCATCATGCCTCCGGTGTTGAGCGCGATCGGCTCGTGCGTCTCTGCGTCGAACGCGGTGATGTTGCCGGTGAAGGAGTGCCGGTGGAAGGGGAACCGGAAGGGATCGTCACTGTTGGTCCACTCTTTCCAGGAGCCGTCGAGCATGTGCTGGGTGATAGGGTGGAATCGGTCATTGCCCTTCGAGAGCAGGAATCGGGTGGCCACGCCGCCACCTTGAGGCGCAGACTGGTCAACGTAGACGACCACGGAGCTGTCCTTCTCGACGTTGCGGCTGTTGGCGGAAGTCTCAACATCACTGACAGTTGAAAACGATTGAACGACAATTGAGCGTACTTCACCACTTCCCAACGGATCCTGAAGGTACGCATAGACAGATCTACGTCATGTATGAAACCAAACACATGAATCTACATTCCCACTGGGCCTTAGCCACTATACTCATGTCGCGAACGCAGTGAAGTTCTAGGATGAATGGCGTCACACATACCCTTTCCTGTCCAGCGGCCCGAACTACTGTGTAGGATGTCTCTCATAGTAGACCTGCACATACGTCAGAATAAAGAGGATGGCGCCAACAACACCGGCCGCCAAGGAGTGTCGAAATGAGAGCATCATGGGAGGGAAGAGAGAGGAAACGAGTGGAATAAGTACCCTCGCCACCCGTAGTAGTGGACCTCCGAGTGCCGCGTGTGACGGTGGCTGTGTAGGACGGCCCGAGGGCTGTGGCCCCCGTAATACTGGCCGGGACCAGATCAATCTTTTGCTGCGTTACTACTAGTCTCCGTTAGCACGGTGTTGCTCGCTACACCTGAGGCCACACATGACGCGTCTGGGCGCTTGTTCGCTGTGGTTGTGGTGTCGGGCGGTGGTGAGCAGATTTCTCTTCACTGAGCAACCCGTTCTTCACAAAAACTACCATGACTGAGCCTATAATGTGTAAGAGCGTGTATCTCGAGATTCAGAGGATTCATGAAAGCAGTGGCCGGCGAGTCAAGTATCGAGTTTCGAGCGCTAAAATTCACTGTACCCGGACAATTTGTCCTTGTTTGTCCCCTGCGAAGTGCGTCCAGTCAACGCCTATCACGGCGGGCAGCGCCCAGAAAACGGATGCGAGAAAAGTCAGGAATAAACCTCCACTAAGCCGACTTTTCTCGTACTTGTCCCGCGCTTTGTCGGCAGCTGAACAAGTGACAGGTTTCCGACGTTCTTCTGATGTTATCTGGTGACCAGACAGGCAGAGTTTGCAGCGACTTACGCAGGTGCGCGAAAGGTCTTGAACAGGCGACATGTTCGGGACATTTCTGCATCCGGAATACGGTCCCTGAAAGGTGACGACCATGAAAATTTCTTGTTACTATTCTAATCATTGACAGAAGAACTTTCTCAGAGACAACCTCGAGCGGCAAGAAAGGACCGGAAAATATCAACTCCCTGTAAACGTGAAAGGCCGGCATAAACAGCGAAAGAGGCGGTCCTTTCAGGTGCACGTAAGTGCCGGAATCCATTGACCTTCTTGCAGCCGGAATATCTCACTGAACAGGTCGCCTATTCCGGACACCAAAAGCGTCGACTAGGTCACCTTTCCCCTCGGCGAAAAATAAGCCTCCTACGCCACACCCCGACGCGCCGCGCCACATCCCGACGCACCGCGCCACATCCCGACTCCTCACGCCGCTCCCCGACGCGTCGCACCGCACCCCGACGCGACACATAGCCCTTAAGAGCACCCCGATGCTCTGTATCTGTCCTCATAGCCCTCGTAGAGACTGCGACCGACGACGACGAGACACACAGCGCCGTCAGTCTCGATGCTCGGCACCACCCACGACGCATGACGCCTCATAAGCCACGACAGAGCTCTGCGCCCACAACAAGTCCGGGTCGACGCCTCAAAACCCGACAACGCCGACGGACGACTTGCAGACGACGCACGATGCGCTGCCCCTCTCGTTCGTGCCTCGGCGGCTACACCAGGTCTTCCCTCCCACACTCCGCCCTTAGTTCTGGCATTCGCTTGACAAATGTCGGGCAGAGCAGGTACGACGACCGCGCACTCCGTCGCTGCCATATGCGCTCACCTCTGCTCTCTCCTCAGCTTCCGCTCTTGCCGTCGCGCTCGTGCGCTGTTCGAGAGGGGTACGGCCCAACTTCGCGCAGTATGGCGCAATGTTCGCGCCCGGGGACTGCTCGACGAGGACACCACGCCAGTCGTGCCGAGCAAGCACGACGACCGTGCGTTCCGTCGCCGCTGCGTTACGCACCTGCCTCCGCCCTCCCTACATGCTCCAGTCTCCGCTCCGCTGGCGCGCTCGTGCACAGTCCGAGAGTGGCACGGCACAATGGCATCGTATGGCGCGCTGCTCGCGCCCGGTGACGACACCACGCCAGTCGCGCCGAGCAGCTACCGTTCAGTCGCCGCCGCATTACGCACCTGCCTCCGCCCATTGCTCTCGCCTCCGCTCCGCTGGCGCGCCCGTGCGTAGTCCGAGTACAACGGCGCCCTATGACGCACCGCTCGGGCCCAGTGAGTTCATGACGAGGATGCCACGCTGGTCGCGCCGAGCAGCTACGACGGTCATGCGCCGCGTCGCCGCAATATGCAACCGCCCCCGCCCCCTGCAAAGCCCCTCTACTCTGCTGGCGCGCTCGTGCGCACTCCGCGAGTGGCACAGCACAACGGCGCCGTATGACGCATTGCCGACTGCGCGACGAGGACACCACGCCGCCCGCTGCGTCGCCGTCATACACACTCGCCCGCGCCTAGCACAGTCCAAGTACGCGAGCCGGGGCTCGTGATCGTCTCGTCCGGAGCCGATCGCATGGAACGATGTCGGGCGTAGCGTCTCCCCGCCGTTGTCCCGCTCATGAGAGGGCTCCGCTACCGCGCTCGTGCGTAGTCCCAGAGGCAACACTCAACGACGCCGTATGATGCACTCCTCTCGCCCGGCGACTTCACGAGGCCGGTCGCGCCGTCGTCCGCGATATGCAACCGCCTCCATGCCCTGCCCCCTCCTCAGCCTTCACTGCCCCATGTGCCGATTCGCTATCGTGCTTCAGGAGCGCACCCGTAAGTGTACATGAAATGATGTGTCATAGCAATATCATACAGTACTTGTCCATCGTGCCGGAGTCATTGGGTGCGTCAAAAACCCCCATCAGGAGGGAAAAAGCTACCAACGACCTGCGCACATTTGCCGACCCATTACTCCCTAGCACGCGCACCCTCCAAGGTTGTCATGTGGCCGCGCAAGGTCTCGTTCAACCGGTTGGAGGTCTACCGGCTGTTAATACACATTCCAAGGCTACGATCATGGAACTCACCTCGGTAAGCCTGGCGCACTCGATCCAGATGACCTCGTATAGTTCGAAGGACTCACGAACATCGCCGACAGAAATCGGACCTCCTTGAGCCGAGGGCGTACTGAGCGTGCTGTGATTGACGTTTGCTACCTTCATGATGGACTAACAGAATGTGAGCGAGCTCCTGACATTGTGTATAGTTCATATGCACACACCTTGAGATCGTCCACGAGAGTCATCTGCGTCGCGGTCTGCTCGGAGAGTTCGCGTAAGAGATCTTGGTACTTCGCAACCGCCGAGCACACTTCAGACGTCGGCAGGCGATTGCCCGGGCGATTGCCAGTGATCCACAAGTCAAGAGAATCCTCCCAGAGCGCGTTACTCTTTGTCAGCAGGTCTCCGCGGGACTCCGCAAGTTGTTGGAGAGAGCTGACCACGTCGTCCACACGACTGGGGAAGGTTTGTGACGTCCAGGCACGCCTTTCGTTGATAACTTGGTCGCACCCAAGGCGCCCTTCCTACACATACGATGAGCCATTACAACATGTAGCTGGCAATCTGTAAGCACAATCAACATACCTCCGTTAGTAGAAGGTTGAAGCAGGGCCGCCATCGCGCAACCGTTGTCCTCATCGTTGCAGCTCGCCGACGGGCTTCCTCGCAAAGCCGCTCCAACTCCGAGTAGGCCTTCTGCATGGACTCCCGCTCGCTAGTCTCTAGAAGTAGTACATTGCTATCGTAGGACATTTTGAACTGAAGGATGTCAGTCGGTCAATTTGCGGTGGAACATCAGGATCACTGACCTGTTGCCAAAGCGTATGGTTTTCTCCAGATGAAGTGAACATCCCCAACACGACTGCGTCGAGACGTCCAGGGAGCTCATCTTCTCCAGGATACAGCTCGTCCAACATTGCACGTCGGTGAGTGACCTCTTGGATTGTGACAGTCGAGAGCGTGTCGAAACAACCCCTCGCACGCGATGAGAGTACGGGGGACCAGCGGGACATATCTGCTGGCAAGACAAGCTTGTCGCGCACACTGTTGAGTGGGATGAAATAGTGAGCGGGAGACAAAGACATGAGCCACTGAGGGACTACGCACTGGTCCAGCTCCTTGTTGAGCATGTTCACTATGTCTTCTATCATCTGAGGAAAGCCGCGTATCAGCGAGATGGCTGCAGGGACTTTAGGACCAGGGGCCATTCTGAAGTCAAAGTGGTAGGAGGTACAGAAAGCGTGCGTCGAGTCGAAGAGCGGATGGGTGTGCCACCCGGCTCGACGGGCAAGTTGCGTGATCACGCCTGATGACGCACGGGCGCCCACACTGTGCTCACGCTCGACGACTGGTGAAAACTCAATCAAATACATTGGAATACAGAAGAAAGCGCAGCCACAACTAGCCATACATACTCTAACAGGAAGAGCCGCGGTAAGTAAGTATATGGTCACAATGCGCATTACAACTCACCATCAGCGCGTCGCCTCCACGCCATGTACTCGTACGCGGTAAAGACGCGTCATAGCTCCCCCCCAGTTGCTCCTGACTTCGACGACAAGGACACCAAAGAAGATGCGGGACCGAAGTACCGCCGCGTCGATGGGGAAGGTCTGGATATGAGACTCGGCCTTGATGTCGTACTCGAAGGCGGCGAGGGGAAGAAAGGTGCCGCCGGTTGTGACGGGAGGGCCGTCGCCCGTCGTGTTGAGAGGCGACATACTGAAACGATCGATCGAATCAGCGTAGCGTTGCTCGTTCTCCTTGCCGTCCAAACCTCCCCAAACAACAATTTGACGGGGAGCTTGAGTGATGGCGGTCGTGAGCTCACGGGGAAGATGGTCGATGGTGACATGAGTGGGGTAGATCTGACTGGACAGTTTGATGCCGACTTGACCACTTTCGCCTGAGAAGGACCAACACGACGCGGCGCGAAGGTCTTCATCCAGGATGTTTGAGGGGGGACGAGCCTTCTCGATCTCGGACTTCGGGGGAGAAGTCAACTTGACGATGACCTTGGCCCCCTCGCCCGCCAGAGCGAAGTCAGGGAGACCAACAGGCCCTCTGAGAACATCCTTCATGGCCTCCTTGATCTCTTTTTGCACGTAAGAGGCGATGTGCGGGGGAACGGAAGCGGGACGACGTCGGGGAGCGATGCGCGAGAATGTAAACTTCGGGCGAACATTGGACATGTCGACCAGGGTTCGCGACATGATGCCCGAGTCGTCGCGGACCGCTATGCCAATACACGCACCCATGATGAGGCCAAACAAGCTGAGAAGAACGACCAAGAGGGTCGACCAACTCCCAGCACTCCGTGGTTTGTTCTCCCTACGAGGATCCCCGCCATTGTCAGAGTCGCTGTGTGGGCTCCGCGATCGGACGCGCTTGACCTTCTTCCTGTCGTGCTTGGAGTCGAATCGAACGTTTCGATCTGATGGGCCGGTCAGTCAACGTTCAGGAGTCGAGTGGGACACTACTTGCCAGGTGGCAGAAAACGATCAGGGTCGTAAGGGTCCGACATGCCACAACGACAAGCTCGAGATGACTGCAAGTGTCGAGCGTTGAGAGGGATGAGGCACGGATCGACAATAAGGCGAGCCACTTACGTGCACGACTGGCGATGCAGATGAGGACAAGAGTCGGAACGGACAAGCGCCCTTGCGGACGTCCCGGGGAATGCCGACGGGGCGCACCAACGGGGCGCGTCCCCAAGACACCATTCAACAGGAGTCAATACATGCAGAGACCAGTACAGACAACGCTACACAAAGTTTTGTTTAGATACGCACACCAAAGTATCCACAAGATCCCAATTCAGTCATCCTCCGACCTTTCCAACTTGAGTACAACGTGCTCAGGTTCTCCCGTGGAGAGCCCCTCGGTAACGACGCCGTCGTTGATCGCGCCAAGGAGCGACCTTCCGTTGATTGCGAGTCCTACCACGTTATGCGACAGGCGAGCCGGGGTGCTATATGGCGTCAGACGGGGGGCAGGAGGTGAGGGCTGGAAGCAGGAGACATCCGAGCCGGACGGCGCGCCGCTCGGAGATGACACTGTTGCGAGAGATGACGATGACGAGATTGACAACCACCATGGTCGCGAGGGTATACTTGACGAGCAGGAGGACGACGCCAACGATGCCGCGGATCCAGCATAGGAACAATGCAGATCCGTCGTAGCAATCGCCCCAATCGCCGCTGAGGTCGTCTCCCGAAGCTGCCATAATGACATCCTCGAAGATAAACTCAAGCAGCGCGCAGACGAACCAGAGGACTCCGAGGACGATGCGGCGGATGAACTTGTACACCGTAACGATGAAACCTTCGCGAACGTCGCAATGGCCGCAGGCACAGTAATAGTCGAAATCACCGAGGAGAAAGTCTATGATAGCGTCGAAGGCGCGCCTCGGGAGAGAATCCTCGTACTCCAAGACGCAGTTGCTGCCCTCGCTGCCGTCATCGTGGTTGTCATCGTCTTCGCCCTTGTCAGCGTTGTCAATATTGTGGATGCTGTCGGCGTTGTCGCGGGGGTCTTCGCGGCCACTCTCATCGATGACTTGGGCCGTCCGTGCGCCAGCTAGATTTACGGAACAACAGAATGAATATGGCGCAGACAAAAAGTCAGAATGTTGATTGGACGTACAGGAGGACGCGGACTTGCGCTCGTGCTCTATGGAAACAGACATCGCGTTCTGAAGTAGTCCTAGATGGCACGGTGACGTTAGATAGAGAGGATCAACACCATGGAATGCGCCACTCACGTCGTTGTATGGAGTGGCGAAGGATGCAGGTCGGAGCGTCCAGGGACCGCCCAATGCGAGCCCGCCACGAGAGTACTACCACGCCACTCGCATGAGGCTGACGGTGTCTTCTGGCATCATCTGGCGTCAGGAGCAGCGATGTGGAGCCGACAGCGCGACGTCGGCAGCAGACACCACACAGTGCACGCCAAAGATACGACCGAAGAGATGTGTATTGTGCTAGACAAGAGAACTGCTGCTCGGACTAAATAGCGGAGTAATTACCGCGCCTTCGGGTTGCGGAGCTGCTTGATACCCCATCCCGGAGATACCCATGAAGGCTGGTGCCTCGTCGGGGTGATGGTAAGCCGTCGCCCATCCTCCCTCACATCTCCCTCACGAGTCTTCTTCCAAAATCCAGACCCGTCGGCCCCGACCGTCCAGATCCAAAGTTGGACCGTGATCTGCGGCAGGTCGAGTACAACATTGCTGTAAAGATCATCAACCTTCAAGTCGGGATACGAGGTGAGGTCCGGAGGATGGTCGATCGGTTCGGATGAGAACGACTCCCAGAATGGGGTGCGGACGTGGGGGTCTATAGTAGACGTGGTTCTGTTGTCTTTGATGAAGAAGGGTTCGCCGTCCTGGGAGGAGATGTCAGAGAGCTGAGTATGCCGGATATCATGCAGAGAGGCGTACCATCTCCCCATATCGCGTGATGAGTTCCCCGTTAGGCTTCACGTATTCTGCAATGGTGGCCAGCGTAGCCTTCTTCCCAAGCTTCTTCAGAGGCGGCAGCGAACTCCGGGAGGTCGGCTGATTGACTCGCGCCGTGCCAGCTTGAGCTTGTGTAGAGCTGCGCGGAGTCGCGGAGGCTTTGGGGAAGGCACGCATCAAGGGAGAGGAAGGGAGGCTGGAGAGGGACGACTCCTCGGACGATGAGCTCTCGCCGGAGGGGGAGTGCGCCCTCGGAGTTACTGCTCGCTTCGAAGAGGGGCCAGGCGTGCTCGCACGAGACGCGGAGCCCTGCTGGTCCTTCATCCGCATTTCATGACGCTTGACCACTTGGGCTGGACGAATCAAACTACGGAGCAGTCAGTAATAAACTTGAAGAATGGAGTGCCAAAAACGTACGCGGCGGGCTGACTCTTGAAGCGTCGAGTCGCAGTGAGCGCTGCTCCTCTCACACGACGTGCTGGGGCCGGAGCAACACACTCGATAAACGTGGGTGATCCCGTCTCGCACCGACGCGATGCAGTGAAGTAGTACAGTGGAGGATTGGAGGAGCGTAGTTTGGAGTGGGTGGGAGCCATCAGGACGACGTGAGACGCGATCGAGTGCTGTCAGGCAGGCGGTGGAGGCGTTCGGTGGTGATGTTCCGACAACAAGGGTGGGTCACAATTTATGCAGACGAGGATTGAGGACATCGTCGCATTCATTCGAACTCGGGGAAAGGGAGTGAGCAAACGACACAAGCGCGATGCGGAGGCGGAGGGATGTTCGGCGAGCGCCGGAAAGACATGTTTGCATCTGTTTACAAAGCTCCACCTCTAAGCTCTTAAGACCCCATTCTAAGTTGTTGGGCAACACAACGGTCGTAAGTCATCCACTGCTATTGCTTTTACTCAGGATGCTCAAAAATTGAACCAAACACCTTTGAAGGTTTGAAGTTTGACACCTCGGCAGTAAGTAGCTGTAAGCGCCTCGATCATGTGGAGGCGCAGGGCCCAACAAAGGAAGACCGTGGAAGCCGCTGCCCTGCAATCAACAGGCCCACCAAAGGCTGAGCTTGCGCATTCGACTTCACTCTTTACTCTTACACCGCTACTGGAAGCCTGCGACAGCTCGCGAGCTGACATCAAAGGAGGTCTACAAACACGAGCTGTAGTGGCACTCCGTAAGTGGCGCTGTTTTGCTCCGCTTCGCGCCGTTTAGGCTTGGCCTCGGTTCCCCGCCACTCGAGGTCAGTGCGCTCTCGTCTAACGGTGAAATCACAGAGCAACGTCACCGCGAAGCTCGCAGAAGTACCGCGCGTCATCATGGCGCATGCCGCACCCGTCAAATTGTTCTACACCGCACCCTGCGAGACTGTCTTCGCATTTGGCACTGACAGCGCGGAGGACGACGACTACGCCCTCAAGCCAGTGCAGGTATTTCTAGTAGAGCTGATGGATCCAGTATCCCGTGAGTTGATCCGTATGCGCTTGGAGTAACGAGCTCAACCATGTCTCTAGTGCTGCTGTGCACTGTAGTGGATAAGGGTGACGCCGTCACCTTTCGGTCGTTAGAGGTCACACATGAAGGAGTTTCGTCACTGCGCCAACTAGTGAGGGCGTCCTCCCAAGCTAGGCAATGCATCATCTGACTCAAAGCTCCTACAGGCACCAACTATGCTGAGCATGCGGCTTCCTTACTTTGGTATATTTATCTCCTTCGAGATGCAAGAGATACTCGAAGAGTTCAAGACCGCCTTGAACGAATGGTTCGACGCCAAGGGGACGGTTGACCCGGCAGGACAGCCAGAACCCGGCACAAGGCCGACTGTCACAGGCCCTGCCATAGGCGGGGTGAGTGCGGTTACGGTTCTCGAGCATGTTCAATCTTTTGCCGCCATGGTAGAGGATGCTAGGTCCCGAACGAACGCTAAGCTCATTTCGGGCACTCCAGAGTCACTCGAGGAATTATGTTCTTGGACGGAAGGGCAGATTGGGGCGGAACGGTGATTGTGGCTAGCACGACTCTGGTGTGATGATGTATAGTGCTATGGAACAACATACTGACTCCTGAACCACGCGCGTGTCCCGGGTTCCCGGCAACCAAATCTAAGTCTTGGAAGAAGCGTCGATCAGGTACACGATAAGCTTTGCAGATCTAGGCACCGATGTTGCGGTTGATCGCGGCCTGACCTCGCGCTACTCAACATCTTCGCAAGCCGACTTAGCGCTCTGCCTCTTGACCTTCGTGGCTTGCGCCAAGTGGTTGATAATACATGGAGCAGATTCATTCCAGGCTTCATTCGTCGACTATTCCTACAGCAGCATTTACGCAAATTGATCGTCCCCAAATATGTCCTCAAGCTCTCCGTCCAGCCACTCAGCCATGCAGACCAGGTATACCACGACCGACATCAAGACGAGCAAGCCCAAGAACAGCGCTATGCCTCCCAGCAGTCTGAGCGAAAGCTAAAAATGTGTTAGCATGGCAGCAGGTGGGGTATGTTGAGACACGTACCAGGGACGAAGTGCAACGACGAGCCAGCTTCTTGTCCTTGGCGCGGTCAGACGCCTCGGCGCTCCGCTTCGCCTTGACGGAGCCACCGGCAGTCATACAATAATAGGACAAGGACCGTCCTCGTTCATAATGCCCGCCGCTATGATGAATGTATCGTTCTCGCCATCATAGTGGCCCTGCAGAGTGGCAAGCAGTCAGGCTATGCGCTCAAATCTCGGAGACGATGGATGCTACTCACAGACAAGGCCAGGACTGTCTCATCGTCTACGAAAGCTGATTAGGCCGTACTGATATCGGTAAAAAATGAACATACTTGGGATAGCCAACGAAGGCAGCTTTCGTTCCGACTCGACGAACCAGAGCATCAGGCGGCCATTGGTACTACCCCCCACGATAGCAGTCCCGCCGTGAATGAAGGAGACCTGAACTGCACGCGTGTGTTCTCCATCGTCCTTCTGCTTGAACGTCCGGATAATCTCGCCCGCGTTCAAGTCATAGATCTGGAAGCCGACACCGAGGTTATACGCCGCAAGCAACCCCCGTTGGGGATAGACTGCTCGTGATGCTGCCGCGCAGCGGGCGGTTGTCAGTACTAGGTGCGAGAGTGCGAGGTGATGGTCTCACATGGGTGCGTTGCTATCTATACTCCGAATGGATTGCCACGAGTCCCTGTCAAACAGTCTACGCGACATCAGTTCGCGAGTATAACGTGGGCGCCATAGTCAGGTACTGCACTCACTTTATTCCGTGGTTCAGATATGCGACAACAAGACACGCAGGGGTCCAGTATATCCCAGTGATCAGAACTTCCGATGTACCCTTGCCCTCATGGCCGGTCTCTGGGCCCGGCTGGGTTGAGTCTTCGGTATCTTTGCGCCCGTCCGTCCGCTCACCGCCGCGCGTCTTGCCTTCATGTCGCTTACGAAGTTTATTCTGGCGTTTGGGGGTTCCCGGACCAGGGAGAGACCGGAACAGGCAGGACATGGAGGCTGAACAAGGTCGTAAATGCCTGGACTCCGCCACATCTAGAACAACACTCACGATCAATGTTCCAGTACCATATGGACAGCTCCTGTTGCGCTCCGGAAGCGACCAGCTCTCCCGAGACAGCTAGGTGCTCAACCGGATAGAGATGTCCCCATAAGCCGCGCACGTGAGTAAACTCCTGTAGGCGCAAGATGAGCGAAAGGACCGCCTATGAAACGTGCCACTCACCTCGCCTTTGATCATGGACGAGATGATGCCGTCGGCCAGTCCACAGACCAGTGCCTCGTTGTTGAACCAGGCCAGCGATGTGACTTTGGTCTTCGAGTTATACACGTCTGACAGTGACCAGGTCTTGGTATCCCAGACGCAAACTGTGCCGTCCAATCCGGCGGGTAGCGAAAAGGGAACCGTCGGGATTGAAGACCACCGCTGTGATGCCGCTGGAATGGCCGTCCATCAAGTGGGCTGTTTGTGTGTATCGAATCTCGGACATAGCTATCGCCGTTGGTCGAGGGTTTCGCGAGTGAGGTTGAGGTGAGCAAAGGAGCGATTTGGGGTGCCACTCGAGCCCGCCGGCGCGCACATTGACGACACGCGACTGAGACTTACACGTGGTCGCGCATGGGCGCATAGGTTGTTCGCTGTCGGCGCGGCATGGCATCGATGAGCAGTAGACAAGAATAATAGATATGTATACGTCACGATGGAGGACATGCGAGACGTCATGTTGTGAGTGATCACATGGAATCGGGACTTGCAGTACTCGCCTCAAGTACGTCGCTCAACGACGCGACGCGACGCGACACGTGAGAAGTAGAAGCACGTGCTTTTCCATGCCAGCACCGTCATGGCGCCGACATGAAGTTGAACTTGCTCACTGCGTTGACCAGCGTGCACGATGGTACCTGTTACGATTGGGCTGTCCCCTGGTGCAGCTCAACAGCACTTTCCTCCATCACTCTTCCTCCTCTGCTCTGTTACATCGACAGGAACGTCGCCGCGTCGGTGTGGAGTCAAGACACGCGCACGACCAGGAACACCACGCCCTATTGCCATTGGGATGCAGCCCTAGGACCGTACAGACGGGGCCGACATGTTCTGCAAGTTAATATTGCCATGTGTGCGTACCATATCTACTGTCTGGTTTCCGCTAGCGCCATCAGTACTGACAGGATAGCCTGGGGCAAGTACCGCTTCCGGCGCGTTTATTGCGATCTGCGTACGCTCCATCTTTCGGCAATGCAGGTGTTTGAGTAGGGAGCATGGACAAGACCCCAGGTGCGAGTATCTTTTGCACTCACGTGATGCAGCGTGACTGACTCTCGGGCAAAGGTTCTTTGTACGCTACCACGTGTAGTAGCTGGAGCTCACCCACTCCGTCTGCCCTTCGTCGCATCGCATCGCACCTTGCAACGTCGTCGCACGAGCCCGCTATTTTGCCTGACACCATGGTCTGTACCCGCTCTCAATTCAAGAACGATGTGGAAGAAGTATGTTCCTCCCTGATAACTCCATGTCGTTGTGCTGATTGTGACAGGTCGCTGCCGCTACGCCACTACAAGTGAGTAGGTTGTGTGCTGACGACACCCAGCTACTGAATTGTTGCTTAGGAGACCAAAGTGCTTCTCACCTTGGCGGAACTGATCACTTTCGTTGAAGTTGCCCGCCTGAAAGCAGGGCATGGCGCCGCCGTTGACTACCTGAGCATCACACTCAAAGTACCGTCAATGGAGCAAGATATCGTCCAACGGTACCTGCCAGTGTGCCTTGCGCTCACCCCCAACGTCACGATCCTCGAGGTCTTCACGACGCCTCCCATGTCCCTCCCTTCCCTCTCTTCCGCGCCGCTCCCTCGTATCGAGGTGCTAAAGACAAACCTCCCTCACCGGACTCTATTCGCATTCGTTGCCAAACATCCCTCTCTACGCGCGTTGGACATCGAGGCCTGCGGACGCGCCCGCCAATGCGCTCTCTCTCCCATCGTCACCCAGGAGATAACCGACATTCGCTGTCCCGCTGAGTGTGCTCCCCGACTTGTACATGAGCGCCTCGAGCGCCTCCGAATCGACCTTGCACGAGCAGTCAGCCCGGCATCAGCCGTCATTACAAGTTTCCCCATCGCGCTGGACGCCCTCTACGTCCTTACCGTGGAGTTCACGGCTGACGACAAGAAGATCTTAGACGTCATCGCCACGAATCTGCCGGCGCTCCGCTACCTGAAGCTCGTCGAGAAGACTAAGCCCCTGGTACGTCAATGATATTGTTCCTGTACGGGAAATACCTTCTCAACTCCTTGCAGACTCATAAGCACAAACCGCGGCCATGGACCAACCGTACCGCGTGGGCAACGTCGCTGAACAAGATGGTCAATCTTGAACGACTCCTCATACGCACCGCCGGATCCGTCGGGACGACGCCCGGCGACGTTGCGTCGGAGCGCGACATCTTTCATGGCTGGGTCAATCCCGCTGCCGGGCCTCCCCAGCCTACTCTCCATTACATCGGAGTCTGGCAGCGCGCAAAAGATCAGGATGGTGGGGTTCTGAGCGAATGGTCTCGCATGGATGGGAGTGGAGAGGTACATGGACCCCCGCTCCAGATCCAGACCGAGTGGCATTATTTTTGTAACATTGTGTATGGTACGATATTGGCAAAGCATTCTACTACTAGGATGTCCATCGCGCGCGACCGACGGGAGCGACGGAGCGATGGAACGGACAGCCGGCACGCAACCGACGGGCCTGGGAGCGCGCAAGCTGGCGCTCCGGGGCGCCAGCCACTCGGCGGCGCGGATCAGACACGGACAAAGAGCCTTTGTCCGCTACCCACTTGCGCTCGACATTTGCGCATCGTCATGTCTCGTCCACCTTCACCGCGCTCACAACGGCCGCTACCTACACAAGATAAGCACTCTCGATGCCAACCACCTCTACCGCTTGGGATTCCGATTGGGATGATTCAGGCGGATAGTTCACCTGAATCTCCTCGTACGTCCGAGTCGCCCCCTCGCACGCCCGAGTCGCCCCCTCGCACGCCCTCTCCTCGCATGTTCGAGTCGCCCCCTCGCACGTCCTCATCCCCTCGAGCGGCCCCTCGTCCTTTCATTCCATCGCCTCCGAGGCCTGTTGTTTCCTCGGACGACTCCTCCTTCGAGGTAATTCCATGGGATCGTCCGATTTGCCGACCTCCTCTCAAGTGGAGCGTGTCTCCCCTCGCTCCAGCCTGTCGAGCTCCGATAGGTCAGACACGTCCCAGTCGGACGACAGCATTGCTCTCGAAGACCGCCATATGGACTACGATGTCCCCTGTGCCGCTCAGGACGACGACATCGCGCCACTACTGTCTTCGTTGGCGGAGCTTCAACTACACTCCAAACCAACCACTCCATCGCGCGGACGATTGACGCCAGGAGGCTACACTGCTCCGGTATCGGAAGACATGGTCCCCGCTGAGGACGCCGAGTCCAATGCCGCCTTGTCCAGGCACTTCTTCAAGACGATCAAGGGCATGCTGCGCACTCAAGTACGTTTGTCCCCACTTATGCCAGATACGCAGGCTGACGTTCAAAATAGACTATTATCGACAAGCGGACGGTTGAACTAGAGAGTGAGCTCGCCCGTTTACGCGCTCAATTCGTCGAGTCCGTCAAGACATCCAGGAGTCTGCTAGTGAAAACCAGGGGTACGTCTTACGTCACTCCGTCCTCTGGAATCCCCATACTGACTCTCCAGCACAGAGACAATTGTGCAAGAACGTCGCGACAATCGCCAGAGCGCAAGAAGGCGCGTGCGACACCGTGAAAGCACTCGAACAGCAGCTCGCCAAGGCTCAAGTGGCCATCGCGACTCTCCAAGCCCAGCATCTCGCCAACAAGGAGGCGATGGATAGCATGTCCAACGATATTGCCGCGGTTCTTTCTATCCAGGACGAGATGGGACGTCAGTTGGAGCGACTGGACGAGTGCGAACAGAAGATTAGACACGACGTCCACTCCACAAGGGAGCGTCTCGCCGAACTGGCCTCCGATGAGGCTTTCCCTCCATTGGCCAACATCTACCCGACGCGTTCCAGCTTGGCCGAGGAGCTGTCTGCCGTAGCTACTCCCCTCGGCGTCGCACACCGAGGACAGGACGCGAATGCATCTCCCCAGACCGCGGGCGTTCCTGAGCGCTCCGCGGATGTCTCCGCCGCCCATCCCTCAGGCGCCGGCAGAGGTGCAAGTCTTTCTCAAGCTGATGAAGATCAGCATCAGCGGGCAACCATGCTATCGCGCGTTGCAGCGTTCCTAGCAGCCAGGATCTCTGTAGGCGAGGACGTTCTAAGCAACAGTTATAGGGAACTCAAGCTGCGAGTCCCACGACCCATGGTTCGTCCTCAGACCAACGCGTCGAAGTCAGTGCTAATATTGTTCAAGGACATGAAAGCGACGACCGCCCGCACGATCAACAATATTGTCATGTACGCTGATTGGAACACCATTTCTCGGACCGTGGCTGCATTCGCTGCGGTCATATGCGTCGTGCTCGTCTGGTGGCTGCAACTGCGCACGCCGCCCAGCTAATATCCCCTCTGGGATTCCTTGTGAGCTCCGTTGTTGTTCCGTCAGCACTTCCATCAGTACTGTCGCCATACCCCGTGATGTACGTTTATAATACTGGGTTATCAATGCCACATGATCATTTGTACTCGCGTCATATAGGCGTAGCCATACGGTGTGATCGCAATGCACTCTTGACTCCCGCCCTCTCTCGCTCCTCAGTATCTTCGCTGACTACATAATATCCCATCTTCAGCCGCAGACCCACGTCGCTGTTGAGGCTCGCGATGCCTATCTGCGAGTGCTCCCCATGTGTCAAAACGTCCACATACGAAGACGGCGATGGAGTCATCCGCCCCTGGTTCCCGTTTATCAACATCCGACTACAAACTTCATCAGCTGGCCGAGAGGAAGCGTCAAGCTCGGGCAAAAGATCAAGAGCAACGAGTCGCCTCTGAGATCCTGTTCACCACTCTACGGCCGACGACATCGAACTCAATGCCCGTTCGCAAACCGTGACGTGCTGGATTCCGTCGTCGACAAACTGCCGTCGTCAGGCGCTGCGGCGATGTCTACAATCCCGTCCCAAGTAAGTCTTCGTCCTCCCTGCGATTATCTACTACACACTTTTCATGTGGCATCCAGGATGTAGTGGAGGCGGATCATACAGAAGCTATCGTGGACTCATTTAGCCATCTCTCGTTGAAGGTCACCATTTTACCTCCTTGCCCAACATAGACCGACTGATACCTACACTAGGATGAGGCGCGAGCTCGTATCGTCGCCATGGGGAAGCTAGAGGCGCAGATCTATCGCCGATCCCTTCACGTACCACTGTCAACTAGGCTCGTCTTCGAATCAGCTCCCTCATCCGCCTCTGAGCCTCCGGGAGCGCTGGCGTCCGTGGCCCACAACTCTGCCTTCATTGACTTCCGTTCCTGGCTCGAACAGAGGAGAAAGAGGAGCTGCGCGCGACCATCCTGCCCCTTGGCCACAATGATGCCGACAACAGGCGCACGTCGAACATGAAGCGGCTTGACGTGCAGCTCGCTCGACTGGACAGGATACTTGCGTGGTCATGGGATCAAGCAAAGGTACTCGCTCGAGTCCCAGGTTACTACGTGCTTCCGGACGATGAGAGACCAATCCTTATAACGCCTCGTTCGTCTTCCTTTCCTCACCTGCCCTATTGCTTGTATTCTAATTGTGCATTCACAGCTCCCGCGCTCGAGACACGTACCTCGATGGAGCCCGTTTGTTAGCATGCCTTATGATGGTGACGGTCCTCCACGCCATAGCAGCTATGTCTCGTCCCATCACCGCATATGTCCTCTCCACACTCAAGGTCGTCATCCTCGGCATGATCATCGCGCAAGGTTCTGCGCCCACTCAAACACAACGCCTGCTCATGGAGAATCTCCCTAAGGACGTCCGTACCGCGATGAAGATGCTCCATCTCGTCCCCGATATCGTCACCTATGCATGTTGTCGCGAATGTTTTGCCATATATGAAGCCGACTTCTCAAAGCCCCGCGACCCCTTCCCTCGCTTCTGCACCCACAAGAAGACGCCTGCCGCGAAAGCTTGTAATGAGCCTCTCGTGTTCGAGAGGATTATTGGAGCGGTCTTGCCAGGCGATACGAGACATTCCCAATGGACGCCATTTCGCACGTACCCGTGTCGGAGTCTCAAGGCGTGGCTAGCCGAATTCCTCTTGCGCATTGGCATCGAGAAGTTCATCGCCGACTCAGGTGTAGAGCCGACGCGTACCGACGCGTGGACTGACATCATGCAGACACCCGGCATACGGGGCCTCATAGGCCCTGACGGCAAGACGTCGTTCTCGGTGCAGGTCGACGGCGAGTTGCATCTAGTGTTCAGCCTGTTCGTCGACTGTTCAACCCGCGGGGCAACAAGGCTGCGGGGAAGTCGCACAGCATAGGAGCCGTGTACCTGTGTTGCCTCAACCTGCCTCCCCATCTCCGTTATCGCCCGGAGAACATCTTCTTGTTTGCGATCATTCCTGGACCCCACGAGCCCAATGTACACCAACTGAACCAACCTCCTCCGACCCCTCGTCGACGAGTGCTGCAGCTGTGGCACTCGGAATCCTCCTCCAGCGCACCGCAGAGCGCCCGGCGGACGCCTTGTGCGCGTTGCGGTAGTGCACTCATCTGCGATCTGCCCGCCCTGCGGAAGACGGCTGGCTTCGCTTCGTACTCTGCCGCTCATTTCTGCAGCTTCTGTCAGCTGCTCGAGAAGGACATCAACACGTCGATCGATCCACATGGCCGCCGGGTTGCTCGTGGACAGAGCATCTCAAGCACGCGAACGCGTATCGCCAAGCACGCACGGGCAAGGAGCGGAAGAATGTGTTCGACGCCCACGGAATCCGATGGTCCGAGCTCCTCCGTCTACCATACTGGGACCCTACGCGGTATGCTCTTCTCGATGCCATGCATAATCTTTTCCTGGGCGAGCTCCGCCACCACTGCATCCGTATTTGGGGCTTGAAGACCGCGGAAAAGCGCGCTACACCGCAACGAACGGCAGTGCATACCCAAGACCAGCAGGGAGAGCAACTCAGGACTGATTCACAGAGGTCTAGTTGCTGGTCACGAGAACGTCATGGCCCGCGCGAGGCGAGACTATCTGGTAGCCGTTGCAAAGTTTAACAACGTCGAGATACCTCCGAGCAAGAGCACGAAGGCTGGAATAGCCGCAGTCCTGCTTGAATGGGTGAGTCATCGCCATATCCGTCATGGGCGAAGCATTGAAAAAGCCGTGCGAGGAAGGTGAAGAAGGTTTCCTGGAGGAATAGGCGCGTTCAAACTGCCACCTACGCAGCCATATTCCATGGTCGAATTCCGCCTGCCTGGCGATGAGCCGGAGCCAGAAGACATCAGCGGGATCTTCACCTCTTCTGTGTTGAAGGAGCTACGCGCCGACATCTCTGCAATGTTCATTCCGTCCTGGCTTGAGAGGCCTCCCCGCACAATCGGAGAGCGAGCTCACGGCAACTGAAGGCTGACCACTGGAGGACCCTATGTACCGTACCTATGGTGATGACGCTGGTGCGCCTTTGGGGTATACCCAACCGCTTCACATGAGAAGCTCTCGCCCTGGAGAACTACATGCATCTCGTTGCGGCCGTCGACCTCGCGACTCGACGCTCTATGTCTCCCGGAGCGCGCGAACGCCTTCAATTCCCACATGGAGGCATACGTACAAGGCCTGAGAACGCTATACGATGCCCAGCTTGTCCCTAACCATCACCTCTCTCTTCATCTCAGGGAATGCCTGCTGCTCTTCGGACCGACTATGGGTGGTGGGCCTTCCCTTCGAACGATACAATGGGCTACTTAAGAGGCTGAACACAAATCACAAATCCGGTGAGTCCGCTTCCTGAAAACCTTGCTTAAGTATTGATGATATTACAGCTGAGATGCCCGGAACATTCATTCGGTATTTCTATATTGGCGCAACGTTACGTTGGATGATGGATAGTGCAAAGTGGCCAACGCTAACTGCGTACCAGGACATGCTACGCGCTTTCCGCGAAGCGTTCGAGAGCCATCGCAAGGGATCAAACACGACGGACATTCTCTCGTCGATCGTGAGCGAAGACGATCAGGACTCGTCGCGTCGTCGCAAGGCGGGAGTGCATCGCACGTTGCCCCTGACACCTACGACAGTGTTCGCGCGCTCATCAACGCGACCGCATCGACGCCGTTTGGCTCCATCCACGAAGGACGCATAGGCGACTTGCGCTACCTCCCCGATTCGGCCGAATTCGTGCGAAGCGTCGATCACGACGGTGTCACCTACGCCACGTCCACAGGGGGTCGACGTAACTCCTTCATCCTCTTCACTGTCCCATCCAGCCAAGAGGTTGTCGCTGGCCAGATCTCTGAGATATTCTACCACACACGACGCATCGATGCCGAAACAAACTGTCGAGGAACCCTTCATCCTAGTACATCGGTTCAAGACGCTGTCCGAAGAGCACATCCCATTGGATCCATATCGGAAGTTCCCAGACGTCCCTTCCTGGCCTATGCTACAACGAACTCTCACCTGAACAGGAAGTAGTGCGTCTGGCAGACGTGACTTGTCATTTTGCAGCGCTCATGTACGTTCCGGAGAGCATTGGGCGCGAGTGTGTGTGGTGCGGTCACTGGACAGGGTGAGTCCCTAGTTCTCTGTGCTTGACACGTTGCGGGTTTCCTCGGTCGTGCTTATTGAGCGTTTCAGAGCTGAACATTACGTCGGACCATCTCTGTAGTTACTGCATGATGTCATGCCGCTGGCGGATTCGATGTGATACGCTAAAAGCCTGAGCCTCTGGGTGTCTTCACGAAGTTCTTTCGGGAGCCCTTCGACGCGGTACGTACGTCTTCCATTGTGGTCTATTGCCAGTGCTCTAGCCTCTAGGAGCCGCTAGGTGTCGTCACATTCTTTTGGGAGCCCTTCGGCGCGGCCGTTTGTCTTCCATTGTGTTCGTTCCTTACTGAGTGGCGCGCCTGCTCAATGAGGCTTTGTATTGAATGTCTATAGAAGCGCAGGCAAGTCCCTCGCTAACTCTGCACTTCGTTTCCGCTCTTGAATATGTCATCTACAGAACCACGCCCTCCGCCTCCAGAGCAACCTCCCGCCCTCACGCGTCCTCTCCCTCCGGAGCGAAGCCGAGTGGCCACCTTGAAGGTGGTCCGTCATCGCAGACCCCAGCGGAGACGCCTGCGGAAGCCTCTCACGGACAACCGCCTCCCAGCCACTCCGCCGAGGCACGAAGACCCCGCCGGTGGAGCTCCTTCAACTACTCCTCCTGAATCGCCCGCAGTTCAGGCGCTGTCGCGCGCCACTGGTTCTCCGGAGCAAGCCGCCCGTGGTCGCAAGCGTCGTAATCGTGCGCCGATCAACTTGAGAACGAGAAGTCCAGTCGGACAGAGGCCGTGTACGCCTATCGTGTGCTCCAGTTCTCCTCCACCAGCTGAGTCGCATTTAGCACTGGGCACCCCTCTCACTATCCCAGAGACCCCAAAAACCCGGAGAAAGGTCCGCTCCGCGACGCATGGCAGAAAGGGCTGCAGCCGCGATGCAGCCGCGGCCAGCTGAAGAAGCTGTCCTTCAGACACTCCCCCGCGTCGGCTCTTCCTAACCTGCCGCCCACACCACGCGTCATCGGATCCCAACGCGTTCCGCAACCTCCCCCCGTTCAGCAGCAGCAGCTGGCTGACCATGTGCAGCCCTTGACGACTCGCCAGGGCGAGCAAAACAACAGCAAGGGGCCCCGCAGTACCCTCCCAACCCGCGCAACCTCTCGTGCAGCCTCTTCAGCACGCGCAGCTGCCCCTGCAGGCTCCCTTGATTCATCTCCCTCAGGCGGCCTTGCAACACGCGCAGCTGGTCCAGTACTTGCCACAGATGCAGTACGTGAACCCCGCTCAGCCCATCGGACAGCCTGTGGCACCTATCCCGCAGATGCATCAGCCGAACCTGGACAATGTGAGCTCGAGTTGACAAGTTGTCGCGTCTATTCCGGCGCTGATCATGATTAGCAGCGTGCCCCTCAGCCTGGGTACCAATATGCGTATAACATGTTGCAGTACATGCAGCCAGAGCAAGCTCAGCAAGTTCCTCAGCCTCAAGCTGGCATCTCGGCACCAGTCGCTGCTGCTGCTGCCCCTCCAGCGACGCCTGGACGCTCTCCTCATGCACCCCGCCCCGGGAAGGCTCTCCAGAAGCCTTCGTCTCATCCGAAGACTCCGCGGTCGCGTGGGCACCCGTACAGCGGCGATCGCGACAAGCGCAATGCGGTCCGCTTCAACATCGCAAAGGTATGTCCCTCCGATACTGCTTCACCATAAGTCAAACACTGATACCCGGGCCTTGCCTGACATTGCAGCGGCTACTAGCGAAGAAGCAGACGAGGAAGAGACGCACGGTTGCCGACAACAACAACGACGACGACGACGACGATCCCATGGATGCGGACGCCCGGGCCAGCGAGGACGACGCTGACATCGAGGACAGCTCTGATGAACGGGATTATGATGACGGCGAGCTTGACGACGACGACGACGACCTCAATCCAGACATCAGCGCCGAATTAGAAGACTTCATGGAGAATTATGTATGTATTCATCTAGCATTGCTATGACGCTATCATTCAGCTAAAGGTCCTTCGCCAGCTCGGAAGTGGAACCGGGGACGAGGAGGGCGTTGGCAACGAGGAGGGGACCGGTGCCGGGGACGAGGACGAGGACGAGGAGGGCGTTAGGGCGACGGAGGACGACCCCGAGCGGCCTCCGCAGCCCGTCAATCTACGCACGATGTTCGAGCTGCCTAGTACCCAGCAGAAAAGGCCGGCGAACAAGAATGCTCGACGCGGTTTCGGGCAAGAACAACTCACATTCCATATCCTGGATCAAGTGAATGTGATGATGACGGAGAATCGTGCGTTTAAGTGAGTACCAGTCGTCATCGTCAATTCATCCGGAGCCTCCTGACCTGACTTGCATCAACAGTAAATTCGTGATTAAGCGTCTAGAGAAGCTCGAGAAGCGGTTGGCTGGCATGGAACAGGGAGCGGCCACTTCGACGACGGTGCCCCCCGTCCAGACCAAGAGACTTCGTGCCCCGAAGGCATCCCGCTCCAAGGCGTCCCGCATTGAGCTGCCTCCTTCCGAGGATGGCAAGCCGCGAACGCGCGCCGAGATCGAAGAGATGGCCGCCATCGAACTCTTGTACCTGAACCGCGCTGCAGTACGCCTATCCTCGAGTGCTCAGATTATATGCCCACTGATGTACTTTCAGCGAGTCGTTCGTATCCATCTCAAGAAGCTCCTCGGTGCAAGGTCGTACCAGGAGATAGCTGCGAAATGTCCGCCGCTCACGGAGGACGAGATCAGCGCGTACAACAGGAGTCCCATCGATCAGGAGTACTTCTCGCCCAGCAAATTCCGTGTCGACTGCTCCCAGCCTTGGGCCACATTCCCTTACAATGTGGATGCTCGCGACTACTTCTTACGCCACCTGATCCACTGTCTCGAGGGCGGTGAATACAAACGGGAAGACCTGCAATTCCCTGAGCGGTACTGGACGGTTTACCCACCTCGGCGCCGCATTGGACTCGCACATGGAACATGTTCGCGCTCGAGTGCGACAGATCCAGAACCCGTCTCCCGACTTTGATAGCGACGAGGATGCAAAGAAGAAGCGTGCGCGTGCGCGAAGGACCACAGTGCGTATCCATACCGATATTCTACATCTATCACGATCTCACTATGTCCCTAGCTATACGAAGGCCGGGTAGCGGTCATCATTGACCACGGTTTCGACGAGCACGTCGACCTCATCAGCCGACTCAGCGCCGGGAACCTCAGCGAGGACGAGACTGACGCGGAGGGCTCCAAGCAGCGGTCTCGCGAGAACAAGTTCATCATTCATCGGGTCCTCTGGATGAGCGACGAACTGAGAAACCTCCTCCGCCGGCTCGACGAGATCCACATCGACGACTTCGAGAATCTGGTCTTGAAGAAACGTACGGGCGGTAGTGCTCCGCGCAAGCGGGACGAGGCGTATCCTATCAGGGCAGAGTTGGGGAACCCTGCCAAAGGTCTCTGGCGCAACTGCTACAACCCGCAATGGCTGGCGACGCTGAAGCCTCATGAATATCGCGCTCTCCGGATTATCGAAGAGGACTACGACTTCAGCCTCCCGGAAGAACAGCCGGAGTTCGTGGAGGGCAGCAGCCAAGGCTGAGATCGCGCGTATGCACCCGTCGCCGCTGGTAGCTTTTTCCCCTCTACTCGGGAGGGTTTTTGACGCACCCAGCGGTCGTGGCAGCAGAGATTGTTACTTCGCCGGTACGAGAACATATTGTTGTATTCTGTACTATTCTCTATTCTACAGTGTTCGATGAGACAGAGACAGAGGAGCCGTGTCAGCGGAACCCACAGGGACGTCGGACATCGCAGCATGTGCCCCATTGCACAGTCAAGGAGCGAGTTGGCATTGAGCCGCGGCGGGAGGAGTGCGCGGTACGGCGCAGTTGTGTCGTGCCACTCGCGGACTCGAACTGCGCACGAGCGCGCGGGCAGAGCGAAGACGGAGGAGGGGCTTCAATGCAGGGCGCGGAGGCGGTTGGCCACGCCCGGTCGTCGTAGCTGCTCGGCGCGACCGGCGTGGTGTCCTCGTCATGGACTCACCGGGCCCGAGCGGTGCGCGATGGGGCGCCGTTGTACCGCGCCTCACTCGGACTGCGCACGGGCGCGCCAGCGGAGCGGAGGCGAGAGCATGTACGGGGGCGGAGGCAGGTGCGTAATGCGGCGGCGACAGATCGCACCATCGTTGTAGCTGCTTGGTGCGACCGGCGTGGTGTCGTCGTGCAGTCGCCGGGCCCGAGCAGCGCGCCATACGATGCCGTTGCGCCGTACCACTCTCCGACTGCGCATGAGCGCGCCAGCAGAAGGACAGAGTGCTTATGGCGGCGGCGCAGCACCCTGTCGTTGCTGGCAGATGCTCTGCGCAACCGACATGGTGTCCTAGAGGCTAGCCGTGCAGTTACTCGCGAGGAGTGCGCCATGCCGCGCCGTTGTACCGTGCCACTCTCGGACTGCGCACGGGCGCGCTAGCGGAGGGGAGGTGGAGGCTGAGGCTGAGGCTCGACGAAGCATGTGTAGGGGCCCACCCACGGCAGTCGGCGAAGTGCGAGCAATAGGGGCGGCGCAGCGTGCGTCGTCTCCAAGTCGTCCGTCGGCGTTGTCGGGTGCTGGAGGCGTTCGGAGTTGTTGGGCGCAGAGCTCGGTCGTGGCTCGTGAGGCCTGAGACGCCATGCGTCGTGGGGGCGGCGCCGAGCATCCTTGAAGATCGTGCAGCCTCACGGCGCTGTGCGCCTCGTCGTCGTCGTCGGTCGCAGTCGTCTACGATCGCTGTGAGGAGGGAGCATCGGGGCGCTCATGATAGCTATGTGCGGCGTGGGGGTGCGGCGTGGAGGGTCGGGATGCCGCGCGACGCCTCGGGGTGCGGTGTGATGCGTCGGGGGGTGGCGCGGCGTGTCGGGGTGTGGCGTAGGAGACGTATTTTCCCTCTGCAGGAAAGGTGACCTATTTGTCGCTTTTCCGTATCCTGAATAGGGAACCTGTTCAGTAAGACATTCCGGCCGCCAAGAAGGTCAATGGATCCGGCACTTACGACGACCTGAAAAGCTCGCCTCTTTCGTTGTTTATGCCGGTCTTTCATGTACGCGGGAAATTGGTCTTTCCTGCTCCTTTTTTGCCGCTTGAGATTGTCTCTGAAAAAGTTCACCTATCAACGATCAGAATAGTACGAAGAAATTTTCATGGTCTGTCACCTTTCAGGGACCGTATTTCGGATGCAGAAATGTCCCGAACATGTCGCCTGTTCAGGACCTTTCGCGCACCTGCGTAAGTCGCTGCAAAGTCTGCCTGTCTGGTCACCAGATAACATCAGAAGAACGTCGGAAACCTGTCACTTGTTCAGCTGCCGACAAAGCGCGGGACAAGGACGAGAAAAGTCGGCTTAGTGGAGGTTATTCCTGACTTTTCTCGCATCCGTTTTCTGGGCGCTGCCCGCCGTGTATGGGGTATGCTCGCTTCGCTCGCAATTACAGCAGTGAACGCAATCACCGCGGATCCACTGCTACCCTGTAAGTGGACTAACTGCCATAGAATACTACGGCTGTGAGTCATGCACCGTGACAGCGTCGGTCAGGAATCTTTCCCTTGTTCCCGACGCCGCGGCACGCCTGCCAAAATTACATCTCTTCTTCAAAGGTGCGCCCAGCCAAACCTCACCAAGTTTGCCAGTAAAGATGATGCTCGCCCCATACTGTGGCTTACTTATGCGAATGGCTTCGCTCTAACAGATCACGGACGTGGGAACATCGATCGTATGTCGCCTACTAGTACTCAACATGCTCCTTAGTATACTTATTGTCACCACCATCATATTCAGCGAAAACAGTGGCTCAGGTGAAATAGGGACACCGATCAGTATGTCAAACGATGAGTCGGATATGCAGTAGGACAAAGCAGCATTTCTGACTGGGATCGCGGCGCTAGAGACCACAAACTTCGCGCAATCGATCGGCGCGCCAGCAAGACCCTCTGACGAGAACACGGCAAGTTCATCTTGATTTCTCGCATTGCTGTGGTTGGACTAACGGAGACGTCTAGAACGATCGCGCAGCGACTACGACATAGTCATGGGCAGCAAGTGCGCCTCGCTATCGCCGGAGGTCCTACTCAGCATCTTCCGCTGGACACCACCCGAATACAGTGTGGATGTCTCACTGACACTTGGACAGCGAAATCCTTGGCTCGAGACCGTGCGCACGAAGAAGTCACTCGCCCTCGTCTGCAAAGCATGGTTCGGGCCCGCAACCGAGGTGCTATACGAAGACGTCGTCCTCCGCCGCATGGGCCAAATCGTCGCCCTCGCCCGCACGTTCCGCTCAGAGGGCAGCAATCACGCTGCTCTCGTCAAGAACATCCGCATCGACCGTCTTGCCGTGCTGCCGATGTGCACTGAGGTTGTCCGGGAAGACCTCGAGTTTGTCTTTGCGTGCTGCACCATGCTGAAGCGTTTTGTCTTCCGGGCGGTGCCAAGCATCCCTTATTGCGATGGTCCTGTAGACGAGCCGCATCCCCGAGATGCGCTCAACCCTGCGTGGATGTTCCCTCGACAAGACACAACCACCGCCCTGTGCGATAGGTTCGCGTCTCGGCTGCAGCGCCTCGAGCTCATTGCGACCTTCCCAGAGGCCCTTCTCCCATCCATCCACCGTCTCCTCTCGCACGCATCGCACCTGCGCTCGCTCAATCTAGGGACCTTCGACGCCATGACTCCAAGCCGCTACGCAGATCTCGAGCCAGTGCCGCTTCCCATCCTTGAGGACCTCACCATCAACGACAGCGAGGAGGATGTCACAGATTACGTTCAGACAAAGCTCCGCCTCCCATGCCTCCGAACTCTGACAATTATCGACGCTCACCGTCTCCCTGCCCCCCTCCTGCGCACGCACGGCTGCGCGCTCCGCTACCTCCACCTACATTCCAAGCCCAGCTCTAGCTGGAGCCTCATCTGCACGCGGTTCGAGTCTGCATGGCTCGAAGATCTCGCCGACCTCTGCCCAGCCCTCGTTCACCTCGTCCTCCCCGAGACGCTCTCCGGCCCCGTGGCTATTACCGCGCCTGCCGCGCTGCGCTTTCTAGACATCTGGGGCAAGAACGTCACGATCCGGTACAACCAGTGGAACTCAGACTGCGCAGACCAGCTCGCGCGCATCCGCCGCGTCCTCGGCGAG
The DNA here is from genome assembly GCA_022605405.1 of Earliella scabrosa. Classification (NCBI taxonomy): domain Eukaryota; kingdom Fungi; phylum Basidiomycota; class Agaricomycetes; order Polyporales; family Polyporaceae; genus Earliella; species Earliella scabrosa. The sequence continues at coordinate 34,463 of JABYQQ010000043.1, forward strand.
ACCACCGTCCCTCCCGGTTGCGCGGTGCGTCTCCTCGGGCCGGTCGAGATCCCCGACCTTCCGCGCCTGCTCCCACCTGGTAGCGTACAGCCGGGGGAGTGGCGCGTGCACACCTTGCCCGGGGTGCGGGTGGTGGAGACGGCGTGGGCGCTGCTGCCCGACCGGTGGCCGTACGCGATGTTCAAGTGCGCGTGCGGGGGCGTGCCCTGGGCCGAGGACGAGTCGATGAACTTTATCCCGCCGGAGTATCGGAGTTGGAAGATCGAGTATGACGATGTCGTTGACGAGGAGTATGGCTGTCCCGAGCCGGCCTCGGACTGCGATGGGTCGGACGAGGCTGAGGAGACGACGTCGCACGTGTCGGATCCGGATTCTGACAACTCGGTCGCCTCGGATGACTGGGTCGACGGCGAAGGGAGTGATTGGGACGGTGATCATGCGCCGCAGCTAGACAGGGACACGATCTTGGAGATGTTTGCACGTAGCCAAGATGCGTGGTTTGATTTGGAGGGATCTGAGGATACAGAGCTCGCTTCAGTGGCGGACGGTCGACTGAACATGCCGTACAATCCTTGGAGGGCTAGACCCTAGATAGAGTGTTAACCATGCAGAGGAAGAGACCATGTACTACTACTATCGCACAAGACTCGTGAGTACTAAGCACGCGTAGCCGATAAGTACTCTGATCCTCTTGCATGGCGCGAGGGCGTTCAGCCTTGAAGCTTGAAGCTGTTAGCTCATGAGCTTCACCCAACGATGATATGACCACTCTGCGTCAGATGCACAGTCGCTCGCTTCCTGAACATCTCCGCTTGTGCGGGGACAAACAGATACTCACTACTCATCATGGCACCACTGCAAGATGATCATACGTATCATCCACCTGAGGCAGTCGTTTGACATCCACTCTCAGCACGCCGTCGTTAAAGCCCTGCCTCATAGTGCGAGATTATCTATGGTAAATCAGCTCGTGTCACTATGCACCGTAATGCACGCGTACGACCAAGATCACTCACCTCCGACGCGAACACCTACAGGGGCAGGGTTTTGCCTGGTCCCACCCGCAATGTACAGGATAGCGCAGGGTAGGGAGGCGGTGCAGACTCGCATGGTAACAATCGGCCAAATGGATGATGAGAATACATTGATCATATGTCACTGAAGTTTGGACACGGATACTACGCAGTCCTGACATCGGATCATGTCAACACTTGTAATTTTGTGGTGGACTGAGAACACGGTATAACCCACCTCTATAACGTGAAAAGCTGAGCAAATTGCCATAGGGCCTATGCCATGAGTCCCCGTGCAGCGTTTCCAATGGAACGGCGACCTTTGCGTCCTCCTTTGTCCAGCCTGCCTACGGCCGCGCGCATCCTGGCTCGATCCTTGATTTGCTGCATCTTTCTTCTCGCTCTCTGGCTTCTCCTACGCTCTCGCCGCTGCTTCCGCTGGGCGCGCTGGCTCCTCCGCCGCCCGCGTCGTTGTCTTCGTCGATGTCTTTGCTTGTTACCTCCCGTCCGAGGACCACGTGGGCCCTGTTTCTCTCTCACCCGTTGCAATCGCTTTGATTGAGAACGTCGTTTGATGAGATTCTTCATCATAAGCCGTGGACGCAAACGCCGTCTGAAAGAGCGCATCCGTCTGACCGACAGCCGGGACTCGGGGTCGTGATCGGAGGGGGGCGGTGTGATTGCGGACGTCTCTTTGGTGCATGCCGGTAGCGGCTTGAAATGGAGAAGCGGAGATGACGCCCATAGTAGCGGCTCAAGCCGGTCTGAGGGAGAGCTAGGGGCAGGGACCTCAGGCACATAGTCACCATCTTCATGCTACAGTCAGCCAAGGCATATAAAAGAACTTGGCTAACGCACACTCTTTGTAGATCTGAATGGTTGGATGTAGTTTGGGAAAACACTTTTTCACAAGGGCCTTGTATTGCCGTTGTTCCGAGTCGGGATCACCTCCGATGAGGTTATTCTCCAACTCGGCGTGTTCTGAGGTGAGTTTCCTGTGAAATCGAACGGTAATGGGGAAGTCACGGCGCATCCCAATCTCCTTCATCACTTGGCCGACAGTTCTAAGTATACGGCGAAGCTCGGAGTCCATGCGGGACGATGTAGCACATACTTCCACATTGATATAGCTATCGCTCCAATTGCCGCTGGAACGGTTGATTGTGTCTAGTGCGCACAGCTGCAGGCATCTCTTCAAGAGACGAACTCTGCAAGCGTGGCCGCCATCAAGCTGGTAGTAGCGGGATGTGGTGGATAGAAACCAGATGGGGAACCTTGAGAACGGCCCGATAGTAACAGACACTGGAGCGAGTAACGAGGGCACACCTTCCAGTTTGAGAGACAGATGTCAAACCTGAAGTGCGCAGAATAATGATGGATACAACTTACCACAATATTTGGTAGGATATCCCCAGTCAACGTCTAGATGGATGGGTCGCTCGGAGGCCTGCAAGGGACGCATGATGTGTTCCAGCGCTAGGCTGTCCATATTACGAATCTGTCAAACGCGTACCGTTATAAGCGTGCAGTATGACCAAGGGGCAAAGCAACATACATAGAGCCTTTCCAGATCTGGTAGGAAAGTGTTTTTGTGACTGGTAGCTCCTCCCGACATGAAGGAAGGAAAGGTGCCTTGAGAAACCCATATAATATTGACGCAGGAAAGATCGCGAAGCCTGGGAGCCGAGTACAACAGCCGTGCGAGGTCGCTGAAGGAAGGAAACCTCAGGTTTATGAGTCGCACCTCGTTGAGATGGCGGAAGGAATGGAAGGAGGGCGGGAAGCGACGATGGATAGGGAGGAAGGGAAGGTTTTGCCTTTGACGACTCCGTGGTGGAGATGGATTGCAGATAAGCGAGAGCACCCGGATGTTGGGAAGACGGTTCCCCGGATTGGAAGAGAGTGAGTTGATGATACTATCTGGACGATGGAGGTATGGACCGGTGAGATAGAGCTCTCGGACAAGCTCCGGTGCGCGCGAGGCCTTTCGGGAAAGTTGGTAGAGGCGGTTCAAACAGTCGGTATCTTCGACCTCGATAGCGTACATAAGCCAGTGCTGAGAACGAGGCCGCCATGCCCGGCAAACGAGGGAACATTGTTTCAAGGCCGTACGTGAGTGTTTGATCCCGTCGACTACCCTATAGGCGTGGATAGCGTCGATGATACGCTCAGATATCTCGATTGGAATATGAGCAGTATCGAGGCGTGTGTGCCGAAGTTTGCTGCAGGTTGAACTGCAGGCCAACTCTGTTGTGCAGATAGGACACCAGGGGAGTGCGTGCGGAATATGACTAGGACGGGCTTGTTCAGTAGGGGAGATCATGTCGAAGTGCAGCGAGTCAGACCGTTCAACGAGTAGACAAGTAGTGGCGGGAGGGAGGGGTGCCAGAACAGGCTGGTGACTGAGAACTGACATGTGTGCCAGTGAGCTGTTGAGAGAGCAGGCCACACTGTATGGCTATATACATATCGGCCCTGATTCAGCAGTGTTTGGACAGCATCGTAGAAGCGCAAAGAGTGTCAGATCACTTCAAGCACATGTCACTCGCAGGCGGCTCCTGGTGGAAGTAGACACAGCATTATAACCGTCGCACTGCGGTGCTGTGCGGGAGTCGACAGCATTGACAAGTCGTCTGCTCGGTGGCTAGCTGGATTCTGTTACTGCCAGCCAATGATCTTGAGAACACTAGCTAGGCATCGCATGAAATGGATTTAATGCGATACGCATGTGAACCGCTTAAAATTTTGACGAGGCGTGCGCATACGTACTGGCATTTCAAACGAGGAGGTGACCCAGTGTCCGTAAGGCGGTCGGGGCGACTGGTCCTAGTCCGAGGAAGACCTCGCAGCAGACGTCTGCCTTGCCCACGTCCACCTCGTTCCCTGCCACAGACGTTCGCCGGCTTCGTGGTCATCTTTGCGCTTCCTGGACGACTAGGGCCAAAACAGTGCGAGCACGATGGAGTACGCACTGGGGAGGCGAGCTCGCCCGCATCCGCCGCGTCCTCGACGAGAGCACAGTCCCGTCCGACCTTCCCGCCTGGTAGCATTCGGCTGGAGCCTCGGCGCGTACACATGCCCGCGCCGGGTGTCAGATGAGGAAGATGCGACGTCGCTCATGTCTCGGTCGGACGATGGCGATAGACAGCTCGCCAGGGACACAATCTCGGATATGCTCGCCCGTAGCCAGGATGCGTGGTCTGTCTTGGAAGGCTCCGAAGATCAGAAGCTCACTTCGGAGGCATATGACAGCCTGACTGTGCCATCTTATCCTTGGAGGAACAATCTCGAAACGATTCGTCAACGAACGCAGCAAGACAGCATGTATGTACTATGTATACTCACCTCGTAGTAGAAGAGACCGATCCTTCGAGCTAGCCATTTCGATGGCCGACGTGACATAGACATGTGCTCATACAAGGTTGTACAC
>JABYQQ010000044.1:0-31110 GCA_022605405.1 Earliella scabrosa
GAGCAGAAATTGCAGTAAATATGCGTCCCAATTTGCTGCCGCTACTCCCTTGCTCATCCCAGAATGTAGAGACATCAGCAAGAGGAGATTTTGTCTGAAGCAGCGGACGAGGCGGAAGACGGCGACCGCTCACACGCGTCTGGAAGTGGCCAGGAAGAGGAGGAAGGAGAGACGGCGCTGAGCTCGGTGTTCGGTCACGGCTCGTCTCATGTCTTGAGGCCGCCGACTGGGGAGGAGGCGAGGAAGACAAAGCATGCGATAGCTCTAGCTCATTTCCAAGCTCCAGGTCGGTCCCTGCACGCGTTCCCGCGTGCGGCATCCGAACACTGCTCTCCTCCTCCCCAACGTCCGGCCGAAAACATGCATCCTAGCCTCTCGACGCCTTCCTCCTACCACTCCACAAGTTACTCATCCAACCCCCGTCTATCCCGCCACAACATCCCCTCCACGCATCGCGCTCCTTGTCGAGACAGAATGTCGCCGTTCCGTGTATTCGACCTCTTCCCACCGTGGATACAAACTGGAAGGTGGCGTTCGAGGCCCCAACAGACATTGTCTCGCTGGCAGCTCGGTGACCAAGACTGCCGTCAAGGCAAGGGACTCAGTCAGGTATCAAATCGACCTCGCCGTTGCGATGCCGCCGGTGCGTACGAGCTAGCTCAACTCGGTGACCCGTTCAAACCTTGTGTGGTCCCCACAGAGTCACTCCCAAAGAAGGACTTACTCAATGGACGTTTCTTCCAGAAATGCGCATACTACCTCGCCGTCGTTGCCTCTATTGTAGCGGCCGCAGAGACACCCCCCCTCTGAGGTATTGTTCTACGAGTCTGCGTCGGGCGATCCGTGCAGTACGACGCTCGTCATTCGACCAAGTACGTTCTTCCTTCCTCTGGTCCGACTCTCGTGACAATCGTTCTGACACCCGCGGAAGCGAGCGCCGCAGAAGAACTCAGCAAGCTCAACGCTCAAGTTCGCATCATCCCCTTCCTCCCGCAATCACCTACCACTCTCCATACCTTTTTCCATCGAGGTCCAACCTCCCCCCAGCGGGTGGCGAACAGGATGACGACTTGAAGGGGAATCCAACGTCCGTCTACAGTACGGCCGTCACGCGGATGACTACGCTCGACAGAACTTTGCTCGCCGTTTACGCGCCCAAGGAAGACGTGCCTCCCTTGACGGACGAACTCACCCTTGTCTGGGTATGGGCTGAGCAGCGCGGGAGTTGCCCCGAGAGCACGATGTACCTCAGGGAATGTGAGGGGGGTTGGCCTCGATCTTGGAAATACTTGTGCACAGCGAGCGGCCGCAACCCAGTAAGGTGAAGATGGGCGCTGGAAGGAAGCCGCTAGTGTTGGATTCCTCCCGGTACGTCGAGTGTCGCTCGTCAAGAGTATGAATTTGTGTCTCACTCTTACCGGACGCAGCGTGACATAATCGCCGAGGTCCCTGTGTTCGCCGAATCCAAGGACGGCTATCGAGTGTGTTCGCATGCTGCCTCATCCCCCACCAGGTTATTCTAGCCACGATGTCTTGTTCGTTGATTCGTCATCTTCTGTCAACCTCCTGGCGGGGTGCCACTGTCTTGCATAGAGATGGTATTGATCGAGCTCTCTACTCTTCATGCTCAGAGGCTGATCAGCGTGCATGCCAACAGCTGACGACGCACGGACCACGCTCGAAGCGATGGATCGCTCGAGCGTTTCGGAAGATCCGTTCCAACCTGTGTTGTTGCGCAATCAGCGAGACACTTTCGGCCGATTCGACGTAATTCTCCGGTGCTCGTCCATACTTAGCCTCCCGTCCAGCTTGAGCTCATCGGCATTTCCATAGGGTGCATGTACTCTCGGCAGAAACGCGCAGTCCGTCAGCATACCGAGTCCCTGATCACGGTTCGGTTCACAATGCATTCATCGTGCAACTATTGCCTATTCTCTGCCGCAGTCTTGGGAACCGAGCGAGGGGTATTGTGGTGCTATACCCATCGTCGGACGCGCGGCCGCTCTCGCAAGCACTATCGTCGAGCTCGTGATTCATCCACCCGGGTATCATCCTCGACACAGAACACGCCTTGCGCATCATCTACGGCGGGCCTTCCGCGGAGCAGCAGGAGACCGAGCGTGCGAGGCAGTTCCGCGACTTTGAGGGCGACAAGGCGGTGAGAGCGTTGTCTGGGACGTCAGGAGCGCGGACGAGCAGACCCATATTCGATCGATGATCGTCAAGCACTCGCTTCAGCGGCACCGGTCGAAGTACCTGTGTTGGCGATGCTAAGTGCGTTCGATGAGCTGGTGAAACAGATCGAAGCGCTCGATGAGCAGCTGCGGCTTGCGATTCTGAACGTTAGTTTGGTCTCGCCTGCGTTGTGGTACACGGCGGACTATGTGTCCGTCGCCGTTCCGCTCACTGCACGGCTGGGTCTCCCCGCGCCGATAGCATACATTCCTGCGATGGAGGTCGGCGTCGAGTTTGAAAAGGCCGGATGACCTCCCCGCGTTCAAGCTCGCGTTCTTCAAACGTCTCGCGACACACCTCATGACGGCTGTCAAAGGGTTGCACGCGAGCGTCGTGCTCGGGGACGGAGTGAAGCGGCGCGAGATTGAGAACGAGGCCGCCCTGAACATCGTCACGCCGGAAGGGTTGACGTTCCGCGCACGTATCTGGCATGCCCGTGAGGCGACGTTGGCTTGACCAGGCGATCTACGACCAACCCCACGTACAGAAGGACGCAAGGCGTCTGGTTAAAGCCTGAATGTGACGAAGCGACGGATGCCAGATGATGACGCAACGGCGAGGGCGAGGGAGGTGAGGAGGTTCGTACAGCATCATCGTGCAATTACAGCGGTTGCGCATCGACTGCCGGCGTTTGCGGGAGCGGTCAGCCTTGTGAAGAGGTGGACGGCGGTGCATTGGGTGCAGGAGGAGGTTGAGCTGATCTGTGTGCATGTGTTTTGTCCGCGCCGGTCATCGCCCGCGGAGGGATGGCAGGAGTCAGGACATTGCAGCAGGGGTCCCCGGCAACGAAGGATGGGTCGATGCCACCTGCGACGAGTTCGTCAAGCTCGGCGGCGTGGTCGTTGGTCACGGACTTTGCTCATCAAAAACATATTGTGGACGTCTGCGGGCGGGGATCTGCTTGCGAGGACCGGCCGGTGCCGGATGGGAGGCGTTGCGCATCCCAGGGTCGGGAGAGGTGAACGTGAAGGTACATGTGGTCCCACTCATCGTCTGCCTGCGAATTGACCTGTCTGACTCTGCATTGGCGACTATATCATCCTGTGGAAGACTATAACTTCATGCTTGAAGTTGCCGTCTCGCCGCGGTACTTCCAGAACATTGACGCAGATCCTACAGTCTGGGCATCGAAGGGGAGCGAACGCGGTGCCGAAGGACGGTGCTTTGGGGGCTGTGTCGCCTGGGTGCGACCCCATCGCTACATATGTTTTACGACGATCTTCAAGTGAGTCGATGTCCAGAGATTTCCGAAATGATGGGAAGCTGAATACGATGCATTAGCACGTTTATGGCGAGTCTGCTTTGCTATTTTCCGAAGCCTCCGAGCAACCTGAATAGCCGTGCCGCCTCAAGACGCCGTCAAACGCCGCCTATCCGCCTTCCGCCGGCTTCTCGAGCGTGCCCGTAAGCAAGGTGCGTTTCTCCTGCCTCATTGAATTAGTATGACTTTAGGCGATGTTACTGACAGCGTTTTATGGCAGGACGGCGAGAAGCCGAAAGGAAAGAAGATGGCTCTGGTTAGTGCTCAATCATGAGCCCACTCTTGGGCCTTGGCCGGCCGAGGCTGGGAATTTGGGTCTCCGCTTGGCCACCCAGATCGTGAAGGGATCCCAACGAGTAATCAGTCTTGTGGTATTGAGGGTGGAGCCCATTGTATCCCTCGAGGTCTGGCGTTTCCCATCAGAGCATCAGTTCAATAGGGAAGTAACGATAGATCGACGAGAAGTCGGGCCTCACTACCTCAGGCGTCCGCATGGCATAGCGCTGCAGTACAGCATCAGTGGCAGTATCTCAAGAGTTATCGTTACAGCCCAAGCAATCGTTACCTGTGTCTCACATCCAAACGCGAGGATACTGTCCTACGCGCAAACAGGGAACCACTGGAAGTGCATGTGGTCCGCAAGTCCTGGAACTCCCTGGAACTCAAGGTAGGTATGTAGTTTCTTGATCCACCGTGGGGCGCGTAGTAGGGTCGTCTAACAGCGTGGAAAAGAAGCTGCCGGCCCGCGCCTTGACGGTGCGTCGGAGCTTGAAACCTGAATCTTCTCGGCTCGAGCTGCGATTCTATGATCGGATATCCATCCCTAATACGCGCCTTAAGCTTGCCCGCTTGCCATATGGCCACACCATTCATACTGTCCTTCAAGCTTCGCGCCGCTTCCCCATTGTTGAAGAAACCAAACTCAAGACAATCTTCACCTAGGTCACAATTGAGCGGGACGCCCACCCATTCTTGAGCCGTTCCCAGTCTCCTGCGTCCCTGGCGCGAGTGACATCTTCCCCACCAGCATCTACCAATCCTTCAGAGCTCATCAGAGCTCATCCGAGTCACGCGCAGATACACGAAGTCTAGAAGGTCAGGATCGTATCCTTCTGGACAGTTTATACGCTATGCACTAGCTCCCTCATTGGCCGATTGGTATACACGCGTTCATTCATCACCGCCTGATCGGAGTGGCGTGGCAGCTTCCTCGGAGTCTAAAAGACCACAGGTGTCCCACGTGAGAAAGCTCATTCGGGGTATTAATATCTGCGAGTAGCCCACGGTGCCCTGTCTTCTGCCTAATATCTCTCCTGACGTGCTAACGGCGAGAAACCATGTCGACGACGGCGACCACTACGGTCGTCGAGACGGTCGTACCGCTGAATCTGAACTTGACCTCCATTCCCGCAGTACGCAAGGCGCGCGAGCAGCTCCCGGACCTTCCTCATCCTATCACCGCCCTTCGTAGCATCTTGCTTCCGCGGTGCGTTGTCTGTGGCTGCCCTACCATCTTCACGTGCTCTCGATGTGCGGATGGACCATCATATTGCAGGCCGCAGCACTTCATAGCTGTAAGTTCATCTGCCGATTCGATCTGCGAATCGCTGACATGGGTGTACCTGCACAGGACTGGCCGCGTCATCGCGAGCTTTGTACCGGGGTGGGAGAGCGGACCTGGACGGAAGCAGCCCAAGAGGCGGACATGTTGTTGGAGCAAGAAGGATCAGAGGACGGGGGCAGTGACGACGCCCAGTCCCCGTCGGAGCACACGGAAGAGACGGTGGCTACCGTGGCCGGTCTACTAGCCCATCCGGCGATGGGTAAGCAGTGGAGAAACGGAACGTTGACGAGATGCGCTAACGGTCGGCCTACAGATACTCCTACCTATGTCCCGATTCGCTTGGTTAGGGCGAAGGACGCCTGCGGAACGACATATCTAGTACCTGCCTTAGAGGAATACTTCCCCCGCCGTCTCGCCCGCACTTTCATCCAGTTCGGGGAGCATATGAGGTTCCTGACCGCACCCTTCCACATCTTCTTCTGCCCCGACTCGTTCATCGCCAACAAGCATCTCAACCGGGCCCTGGCCTCGTTGACCGAGGACATGGACCCTGAACCGCGGAAGTGGCCGGGAACGGTTCTGGTCCTCAAATTGGCCGGGCATGGATGCTGTGACTATGTGGATTTCACGGCGGACGATATACGAGATATCAAAAGTTACTTCGCGTTGTTCTAGCTATGTACCCGTTCTGTCGATGTCTATGTCTCCTTCACTGGTTGTATCAATCGCTATAGTCGTACTGGAATAGATCAAGACCGCCTGTCAGAAGGGCTTCACTAGCCGCCCGATATCGTGAGCGGGGCCGGCCCCATAATGTGGATCAGTGTTAGTATTCTGACTGTCCCTCATAGTCAGCCTATCCCAGATGCAACAATCTGAAGACGGACCACGACAGCCACGATAAGCAGGCGAGTACCAAAGTCACTTAGTTCTGCTTATACTTCTCCGTATAGACTCTTGACTCGTTCAAAATGACTTGAGCTCGAGCTCTTATGTATTTAGCAGTGTACTGGGCTCCAATAACATACCAAGTTCTATGCAGAGCAGCGACGAGGACTTGCTCAAGGACCTTTTGGGTCGATCACATGACCTTAGGGTTAGGTTAGGGTTTATTGGTCCTTTTGGTCTGAGACTGTTGGACCAATCTGGACCGATATTGGTCCCACCCTCGGCATGGCGGAGTTTCCGTGCTAAGCGAGCCCCCTCCTCTGCATAACATCTGTCTTTCTGTCCAACGGTCACAGTGCACACCGAGCGCGCCCTCAGAGGTCAAACACAAGAAGAAACTCGATGCAAAGCTCAAGGGTGGGACCCTCGGCGATATAGACGATACGTCGACACGTAGCAAGAAGGAGAAGGAGTTGGGGAAGCACCGTCAGGAGGAGCTGGAGAACATGGACATGATTGTCCGGGATGACTCCACAGGGTACGACGTCTGTCTCTCCTTCTGCAACGGCGTCCACTCATGTCTGCTATAACGGAAGATCCTCAGTCATGAATTCGAGGGATTGGAGGAGGGAGAAGCTCGTATCCTCACTACCTTGGGCAATGAAGGTATGTGTTGCCACAATATACCCAGTTCTTTCAGCAAGGTCGACGTTCCTCCAGCGGGTTGAATCCCAGAATGTCGGGTCGGCGAGTGCGAGAAGAAGGACCAAGAACTCAAGATCAAGCCGCCAGACCACACCACCTACGACGATCAGGAGTTCCGAACGGGAGCTTCTGGTATGAAGCGTATTGTTCTACCCAAACACGACCAGTTCCTGAAAGTTTCATAACGCCTTGTCATCCTTCCATTCATATACCTGTGCAGGGCTTCAGGATGTCGACTGTGCGGCTCCACTTTGACCTCCAGCGAGAATACTCAAGCCGATGGGGCCGTGATTGTCAACAAGACAGACATTACAATCGGTAGCCAGTGGTTCGAAGGCGTCCAAACACGGAGTCATCCTCATGCTGATTCGTTCTGATTCTTTGAAACGGCGAACGACCTTCAGGCTGGTGATGTCGGATTCAAGGTATGTAGTGTTTGTCATTTATCTTATAACATCCAATCCACTCTTCGTTCTACCAGACGAAGACGAAACGTCTATCCCACCGAGCATCCCACACACCGCACGTGAGAGGGGAACACGATACGCAGGCGGGCGCGCAAGCTGTTCCCACCCGCTCTCTCGGTGCGTGAACTCTAGGAAGAAGTTCTCTCCAGGAGGGACCGCAAAGCATAGTACGTGGTGTTCTATTGTCCCATGAAATCACGACGTAATGCGTTGGATAGTTGCAGAACAGCGTGCCAAGTTTGCCACGACAGACGTGATCATGGTCGGGAACGAAGACGGCGAAGGGGGCGGTCTGACTGTCGACGAGACCATCGGGCTCGACCACGCCGTCACTGACGATTTCGCAAGTGGAGAAAGGGCAGTGAGCCCCTGTGGAGGGTCGTCGTGACAACCGTCAGCACTTCCACGCCTCCAGGAGGACGTCGATGATCCCATGGAGGAGATGAGGTCGGAGAGGTGGTTGTGACGGAGAAGGATGACGATGCGGCGAGGCTGACCACCATTGAGAGTGCCATCAAGTAGACCCAGGAGATGAAGGCTTCACAGCAGCGTGGCTGGTGCGGAGCTCCTGTCGGCACCTCGTTCGGGCGACCCTCAACAGCAAGGCGTCCTCGCGAATGCCAGCACAGCCTAGGCCGAGGGCGAAGACGTCCAGCTGCAGCGCGACCTGGCTATCGTACTAGCGGCGGATGGTTGCCCGCCGCGGGCTTGAACGGACGAAGATGCCCGGCGGGAACAAGGACGAGGGTACGCGGAGAGTACGAGGACCGCGTCCGCGTGCAGCAGGAAGCGCGCAGGCGTTGAAGCACCAGTACTACAGGCCAGACGTCAACGTCGTGTACTACTACCTCTCAAGGGGTGAGTGTCGTGTCATGTAACGGGTCTTGTCATGAAGAAGACTGACTCTCTCTTTACGTCACGAAGACCCAATCGATGAACAGTACGTAACATCTGCGTCTACCGGGCTAGTATCGACTGACGGGTGTAGGTTTGCCAGACATGATCAGGCCACTCCAGCGGTAGATGAACTGCCGGTGGAGCCGTACGGAACTCGTATACAGTGTAGTGAGTGTCACACTAGTGCATTCTCTCTGACAAGAGAGGCTCAAATCCATGCAGGTGTTTCATGTATAGTAGTGTTGCGGACAAACTACAACCAGCTCCTATATCGCATGATGGCTCGGTGGAGACGCTTTGGCGCTTGTACCGTCCCGGCTCGGTACCGAGCGTGTCACAACTATGAGCTGATGTCACATCTTACCGTACGCCAGAAACCGTGCTTCTGTTTCGGTAATCTAGCGCCCAAACGTCCACTCACCGCTGTCGCGTTGTCTCGCTGAGTATGACAGTAAGTCATCCTTTCTCTGAGTTCGTAGTCGTGCGTGAGAATATTGATATGTTGATGCTCATACGGCCTTCAGCCATCTTGACGAAACTACTCAAGAGTTCTCCATCACCAACGAGCATCAAACCCTCGCCTTAGCTACGAATGAAGCTAGCCTTGAAGACATCACGCCCCACTAGCTGCGAATACTCTCTATTGTTGCGCTTTACTGACTCTTCTCTCTCTGCAGACGACCCGAGGACGTCTGGTGTACCGAGTTGCCATTTCGGTTACACGACCTCGGCAGGTTCCAGGAGCGTTTAATAAAAGCGCCCAGCTCAGGCGCGTGCTGCGCTCTTGAACTTGACCATCGACCACCATCGTCGCTCTCTCACCCGTCAACACATCGCACACGGCCACGCATCTCCTCCATCAAGCACCTCGTCATGGGAATGCTTCTTTACCGTGCTTACCTCGCTCGTCGTGATGCGATTCGTCGCGTTACACGTCGTGAGGACGACCGGGAGGATAGCCAACGCGGCCTGCCAACGCAGGCCTTCAATGTGAGTGTTCCTCTTCACGGGATGCGCGGGGTTGAAGCTGCACGTCCTGCAGGCACTTCAAACGCTGTTTCTGGGGCAGTATGCCGAACATTACGACGCTTCCACCGCGTCTTTCCTGCAGGTGTGTCAGTTCTGATGCAATGCATGCTGGTCTTCTACTCATGCGTTATGCAGATTTTCAGATCGCTGGACTTCCGCGTCATCCGTCCTCCCGGAGCTAGTATCGCGATGCTCATTGCGCCCGGGCGCGCTCATCGCGAGGCTCAGTGTGTGAATCTGCCGGTATCGGGTATCTTCAGTCCTATCGAGCTTGAGAGGTAAGCGATTGGTATGCCGCGTCGCTTACCTACTAAGCTTTGACCCTAGGGTCGCGGCGCAGTTGCGGAAGAGGTACGATTGGTACCTCGACGACTTCTGTGATGAGGAGCAGATCGGGGGAAACGGGGATTAGGCGATAAGAGGCAAGCAGGTGGGAAGGTTGAATAGGTGAGATCGAACTTGGCCTACTACTGTCACGACCAGGCTAACTGACTATATCAGCGTAGATGATCGTTCTTGTCTACAACGTTTGTAGCAGGGTGGCCCAGTGCATGTTGGTGCAGATCTTGTGATTGTGGTGGGGATTGGAAAGCTGAAGTTGTTCCTATAAACAATAGATCCGACACAAGGACGACGAACGGGACACCCATCTGGCAGAATGCTCAAATGAGATGTCTACGGTGGGTACGTGATGCGTGCTAGCGGGCGAGCTCTGCCCAGGACGTGTGCTACCCAACGCTGACAATAGCTTCTCACTCAGATCGTCGCGTCGTCACCTGGAACCTAGGCTGTCCGAAGCTCCGCGCGTGGGCCGCGCAGGCAGAACGCTCTAGTGCGGGCCAGGTGGGCTGACCGTATCGTGTCAAAGCTACACCTATCGCCGGAACCATCTATGTATCACGACTCGTTCCGCCTGGTACGTCCTCCGTTCGCGCACATCTTGTATCTTCCTGCCGCTAATCCTTCTAACAGGTGCCTCCGCATGTGCGACTATGGCGCTTATCGCTGACTTCAAATGTATCCAAGTATGGCCGAAACCATCTTCTGTGAGGAGTAGACAGGTATCCCGTGTCAGCAAATACCGTGAGTGTTGGCATGCTAGCATACCGGTACTCACGAGCTCCTCTAGTCATACAGATGCCACTGCCAGATGCAGCGTACGTCTTGTCACACACTGCTGATGAAGACTTATGCTAAGATTGATCGCATTGCATGGCTGATGATCAACAAGAGATACTAGGCCGACAGATGTCAGAAGGCGAGGGCGCCACCCGCGAGATCCTGCTGGAGGAGACGAACAACGTGAAGGACCTCAAGGATCTCCTCCAGTTCCGTTTCGGTATTCAACACGCTGGAATGTCTAGGGAAGACCACGGGGAGCTCTTCGCCGATGGACACCTTCAAGTGCTTGTCTGTACTGTGACGCTCCCCTGGGGTGTCAACCTTCCCGCGCATACAGTCATCATCAAGGGCACGCAGATCTACAACCCCGAGAAGGGTCTTTGGGTCGAATTGTTGTCCCAGGATGTACTTCAGATGCTCGGTCGTGCTGGTTGCCCACAGTACAACACTTACGGCGAGGGTATCATCATCACGAAACCACTCCGAGCTCCAATACTACCTGAGCCTGAAGAACCAGCAGCTTCCCATCGAGTCGCTGTTCATTGCGAAGCTCACAGGCAACCTCAACACCGAGATCGTGTTCGGGACAATCCGCAACCGGGACGAGGCCTTCCAGTGGCTCGGTTTCACCTACCTGTAAGTCTGACCCTCATCATTCTGGCGTGTCATGACTGATCGGGTCTTGATAGGTACATCCGCATGCTCAAGGACCCTATGCTGTACAGCGTTGGCCTGGAAGGCGACCCATCACTCGTCCAGGAGCGCGCTGACGTCGTCCACACTGTTGCTGCGCTTCTCGAGAAGTGCCATCTCATCAAGTACGAGCATTCTATCAGTCGCTTCTGCAGCACGGAACTGGGTTGGATCGCGTCGCACTACTACGTGACGCATAGCTCGATGGCGACATACCCCCAGCACCTCCGTCCGACGATGTCTCACTTGGAGCCTTCCGCGTCATCGCTCTTTCCAACGAGTTCAAACTCATTCCCGTGCGCCAGGATGTTAGTGTTCCTGTTGTCGTCATTTGTGAGCGTTTTATTAATAGCTGGATATAGGAGAAGCTCGAGCAGGGGAAGCTGCGATCCCTGTCAAGGAGTCCATTGAGGAGCCCGAGGCGAAGATCAATGTGCTCCTTCAGGCGTACATCTTGCAGCTGCAGCTTGACGGGTTTGCGCTCGTAGCGGACATGGTCTACGTTCACCAGTCAGTAGGACGGTGAGTCTGTCCACACATTGCGTGAATGCTCATCGCCTTGTCTCCACAGTATCACGCGTGCCATCTTCGAGATTTGCTTGAAGCGCCTGCCAAAGCTGCCTTGGACATGTGCAAGATGGTCGAGCGGCGAATGTGGGTGTTAATTCGTTTACTTCCGTTGCGTCCGATAGCTGACAGGGATCGTGAAGCCAGTTCAAGGGTGTACCTGCGAGCATCATTCGGAAGGCCGAAGGCAAGCAGTCCGTAAGTGGCACTCACCTTGTGCAATCACCGTATAGCTCATTCTTCCTCCTAGCCGTGGTACCGTTATTTCGACCTGGTGAGCTGTACGCATCGAGACAGGGCATTGTGCTTGATGCCTACTTCTGCGATCCCGAGATTGACGAACTCATCGGCATCCAGAAAGCCGGACGGCTGGTGCACAGACTCGTCCACAGGTTCCCCAAGCTCTAGTACGTAGCTCCTTGTAGATTGGCCGTTAACGTAGCATCTAACTCACGTCAAATCCAGATTGCAAGCACAGGTCCAGCCTATCGCCCGCTCTCTTCTCCGTATGGACTTCACGATCATTCCCGACTTCCGGGGGGACGAGAAGATCCACGGTACTTCCGAGTCCTTTTGGATTCTCGTCGAGGATCTCGATGGAGAGATCATCCTCTTCCATGACACCTTCCAGCTTCGTCAACGCTATGCAGAAGATGAACGTTACGTCACGCTCACGGTGCCTATCTCCGAGCTGGTCCCCCCGAACTTTTACATCTCCGTTTTACATCTCCATCGTCTCCGATCGTTGGTTGCAAGCCGAGACACGCCTGCACATCTCCTTCAAGCATCTCCTTCTGCGTGAGAAGTTCCCTCCCCCGACTCCTCTCCTCGACCTCCAGGCGCTGCCCCTTTCCGCACTGCATAACAAGGAGTTCGAGGCTATCTACTCGTCGACCATCCAGACGTTCAACAAGATCCAAACGCAAGTCTTCCAGGCATTGTACAACACTGACGAAACGTCTTCATCGGTGCGCCGACACGCGGCGGCAAGACGATATGTGCAGAGCTCGCTCTTATCCGGCTGTGGAGCAAGCACGAGCGTAAACGTACGGTCTGCATTGAGCCATACAAGGAGATGGTCGACCAACGAGTTGAGGAGTGGCGGAGGTTCGGCAACCTGCAAGGCGGCAAGGGAGATTGTGAGCCTGACGCGCGCGACTAGCTTCGTCTCCTCGAAGGGTGACTTGATCGTGTGCACACCTACTCAGGTACGTTGTCTCGCTATGACAACACCGCATATGCTGATCATGTTGCTGCAGTGGGACGTCCTCTTTCGAGGTTGGCGTCATAGGAAGAACACGCAGACCATTGACTCCATTCCTGACGAGGTACAGGTGAGGTCGGTCAGACGTACAAAGTCGTCATCTCGCGCACAAGATACGACCGAGTTGAAGACTCGTTTCGTGGGTTGCGGTGTTTCGCTCGCGAATTCGTGAATGGATGGGCGCACCAACGCATGCCATCTTGAACTTCCCTTCCAGGTAAGCTACCAACATGCGATGGTTGCGACCGTGCCAGCTCACCTCGAATCATATAGCACGCGTCCACTTGATATGGACATTCACATCCAGAGCTTCGCGAATTTTCACTTCCCCTCCCTCATGATCGCCATGTCCAAGCCAGCAAGCATATCTTGCAATCTTCGAGTATTCCCCTCACAAGCCTGTCATCATCTTTGTTCCTTCCCTTCGTCAATGTCGGCTCACTGCGGATAACATCATCACGCATTGCGACGCGGATGACGGATCGTCTCGTTTCCTGCACCACCTGGAGCCTCATCCGGAGCACATGGACAACGCCGGATTGAAGGAGACGTTAAAGCATGGTATCCCCCGAAGCCCTGAACAAGCAGGACAAGCGAATCGTGGAGCGGCTGTTTTAGCATAGTGCCATTCAGGTACTCATAACCTCGAAGGACACCACGTGGAGCTTGGCATGGTCGAGCTACATGGTCATGGGCGTTCAGTCGTGCGAGGAAGAGCATCGCTACGTTAACTACCCTGTCATGACGTCTTGCAGATGATAGGTCATGCCTTCCGTCTACTGGAGGACGGAGAAGAGTCGTGCGGTACTGATGTGCCAGCAAACGCGGAAAGACTTCTACAAAAAGTTCCTGGTGGATGGTCTACCGATTGAGTACGCACATGCTCCACGACTACTTCTTTGCTGAGATTGCGGACAAGATGGTTGAGAACAAGCAAGACGCCATGGTATGTTCATCGCAGGCCTGATCCTTGGTGATATGCTTAGCAGTCTACAGGACATTCGCCCCCTTCAGGAGGAACCATCTGCCCATCCATGGCAAGCGGCTGTCCTCGCACAAACGGGCGAAGGAGTTTCCAGATGTGGACCCTAAGGTGCTCATTTTCGGACGACCGACTAGACATTGCGGAGCCTCAATACCCCGGCGCCCGTGGTGAAGAACGATAGGATGAGGGACCAGTGGAGGAACGGTACCAGACATTGCGTTTGCGGGCGAGTTAGAGGTATCTAGATTTAGAAAGGCTCAGCGTCGCCCAGTATAGGAGCATTTAGCATCAGCGTCCGTTACATCAACAATCATATTCCTGGCCACGATCAGTTCCTGGCCACGATCAGTGGTCAGGTCTCAGGATGGGTAATGCGGGATCTTTGAATCAGATTTGGCAGTCTAACCTGACATGGTTATTCAACGCCAAACGTACGGGCCATGTTGCGCAGTTTACACAGCGTTCGAGGGCCTTCACAATCCTTCACTGTACAGCTACATGGTGACGGGGTGTAGAACTGCGTCGCGAACTCAGATCATTGTGAACTTGCAGAATGTGACTCGATTGAATCATGACCAGGTGCGTCATCAGCTCAGATCAAATCCTTGACTACCGCAGTAAGTACTGCCACTACTCTTCAAGTTGAGATGATCGGCACCGTGATCAAATCTGAATGACCCATGGTGGGCACAAAGACTCGACTCTCTCTCGGGGGGAAGAGCTGAGGCTATGCACTTATGCCTAGATCCACTGTGAGCTTCGCACTTGTCCACCCGATCACGAGCAATTCGTGTTCATCTCGGACTGGACCAGTTTGTGCGCAAGATGTCGTGGTCAGGTCTGCCCGGAGGGCTATGGCTATGGTCAGGTCTCAGGATGGGTAATGCGGGATCTTTGAATCGGATCTGGCAGTCTAACCTGACATGGATGTTCAACGCCAAACGCACGGGCTATGTTGCGCGGTTTACACAGCGTTCGAGGGCCTTCAGGGGCCTTCACAATCCTTCACTGTACAGCTATCTGGTGACGGGGTGTAGAACTGCGTTGCGAACTCAGATCATTGTGAACTTGCAGAATGTGACTCGATTGAATTATAACCAGCTGCGTCATAAGCTCAGAGCGAATCCTTGACTACCGCAGTACTGCCACTACTCTTCAAGTTGAGAGGATCGGCACGATCTGACCTGTGGTGGGTACAGAGACTCGACTCGATAGAGAAAGAGCGGTCTACTAGTACTGTGGGCTTTGCACCTCCCCCTCTCCCGATCACGAGCAAATCATGTTCATTGACTGGCCCAGTTTGTGCGTAAGGTGTCGTGGTCAGGTCTTCCCAGAGGGCTATGGCTATCGTACGGTGTGCATCAAAAACCATCATATGGTACTCAACAACACGGGGTGTCTACTGCGTGACGGCACTTCCTTCCGCTCTCACTCTCCTCGCCTTCAGCAACGTCGATCGAGTCGAGGTCGATGTCGTGGTCAGCGCCCATGTATGAAGCACACCTTGAGCGGGGGTTGACCTTGGGTAGAGACAACTCAAGCCGGACGAGGTTCCGATGTGTCACCTTGATCGCAGGAAGCTGCTTCGGCTCGCCGATGACGACCGACCACTCCGCGAGCTTCTTCCTGGGATAGAAGGGTACCACGACCGTCTCGTCGTCCTTGCTCGTATTCATGTCATCCTCAGCGTCTTTGAAGAGCGCAACCTGGATGGTGATTGGCGCGCCGGCAGTGTAATCTTCCTTTGAGCTCGAAGTTGACGTCGAGGGTAGGGTAGGAGTTGACGAACGTCGCAACGTCGCGCCTAACAGAAGCATATTAGTAAGGAAGCGAGCGAGGAGCGGACCGTCGGTACGTACATTTGCTCAGCATCCATCTGCAGCAGCTCATCGCGCTTGTCATCCTCCATCTCCACGATATCGTACAGTCTCGACACCCACTTCCTTGCAGCGGTTGACGACCTGAAGCACCATGAGCTCAATGAAATGGATACAACCACGCGGCATGCTTACCTCCGGCTCGAAATTAGGAATCTGATTCAGCGGCGAGTCAGTCTCCCAGCACGCCTGCACACATTGCGACAAGTCCATCGCTCCAAGAGTATTCAGCCACACGTTTGACGGCATGACGTCGACACATGCGGAGAGCGGGTCGAGAACATTCTCGAGAACGAGGACCTGGTCGGCGGAGGGGCGGGAGGGAGTCTAGGACGGCAGAAATATGCTTGAAGCAGGAGGAACGTCTTGAAGTGGGGCGCTTCCAAGTCCGCCCTTCTCGAGCTTGACAGGTACCCGGTCATAAATGCGACGAAGGAGTACGTCTTCGTGTCGGCGAATAGGGATTGTCTCGAATTCGGCTGATGAAGAGACGACCCTTGAGTTTTGTGCGCTCCATCAACGAGAGCGTGTAGACTTCGACAGTAACAACTGCGAAGATCTGGGTGAGACCTCTGCGAGATACGTCAGAAAGGCCAAAGACAGGGTGTATTTGAGGCGCTCACCAATCGTGATACAGTTGGAGTTGACCAGATCGTTCAACACGTTCTCCACCAACTCCGAAAGGTGATCCGAGAAGTGTTGGTGACTGACATTGTGCAGGTTGAAAGAGTTCGGGTTCTGGATCATTCTCCTGTAGAAGTAGGTCCAAGTGAGACCTTTTCTGGAACCCCTTGAGCTCCACCAAGCTGATGTTCAACGTGAAACCGGCCTTCTTGTCCATCCGCGACTGAAAGCTACAGCCTTGGACGGGGCAAAGGAGAAGTCGAAGAGGGCGCCGAACGACGACTGGGCAATTACCGGCATCGAGAACTCGTCCAAGGCCGCCGTGGCGACCGCATGTGCACCCGAGGAAGTGGGCTCATGCGCGCGGAGCTCGCACTCACCAGAAGCCATGGGGTCGCTGGCCGATGCTTGCTCGAACTCGGACTGGAGTCTGTTCGACTCTTCGCAGCGTTTCTCTGCGTCGCGCCGAGCGCGTTCGATGCCCTTGCTTATCCTTGCGCGTGCGAATGGGCGTTGTCAGCCTCGCATACTCGGCGGACAGAGCGCATGCACTCACCTTTCTTCTAGCCGAGGCCACTCGCGCTCTAGTGCTACTTGAGGTGTATCGCCAGGCTGATATGCTTTGAACGACTTGACGATTCCGTATTGGTGGGCAAGACGGCGATTTCGTACGCTGGCAGAGTAGGCATCCTTATGCCTCGCGAGTGGACGCCATGCATCCGTTCTACATTGCCGCCAGTTAGGATACTGCGTGCGTGGTCAGAAGGACGCGGACTGGGCATGCATACGCCTGAATCACACGCTCTTCCGGAAACTACTGGCATTTGAGGACGTTGGTAAGGCCCCCATGTGGCGTACGCTGTTGAAACCTGTAATGAACTCCGCGCTGAGCCTAACTTGTGCAAACTACGCTACTTTAGGGCAAGCGCGCGACGGAGTCTGAGGGGTATATCAGCACAACTTTCGACGTTCCTCATAGGCAACACACTTTGTCGTGGGTTCTGCTTACCTCCGTGATCCCTCCTCTACACGCTCCCCACCCTCTTACCCCAACGATGCCCGAAGTCGTTCTGAACACCGCGAATGCCAATACCGAACCGATGGTGAAGCTGGTCCTCACGCTGGTGACCGGAGAGTGGACTGGCGAGCAAGAGCTAGGGTTGTATATCGTTGTGAGCAAGGAGGACACGGAAGTCAACGTGTGTCGAGTCCTTTGAGATGACGCGTAGTGAACTAACCGAGTACAGCTGAGGCTGCCAGAGGGGCTGTCCATCGCAGAGGCCACCCCCCCTGGATACTGGGACCACCTCCAGAGTCTTCTCCACGACACCGGAATCGGCGCGAGCCTCACCGAAGAGCAAAGAGATGCGGTTGATATCGTCGTCTCGCTCTACCGCTTCTTTGGAGAAGGGTCTCCGGAGTCGCAACGAATCTGGCCGGAGTTCTGGGAGCAAATTCACACCATCGCGGAGGTGACCGCGGTCACGCCTCAAGTCGAGCCTTGGAACTTGCTCCTCAACATGATTCCTTGGGCTCGCGGAATTGCTAAGGTCAGTCACTACCATGTGACATTGGACTTTGCTGACCGTCGATGTGAAGCATGCCCTGCCCCCAGGCATGCTTGCTCGCTGGACTGACCCGGTCGAGACCGGGGAGTTCGACGACGACGATCAGGGAGGGCTGGACGAGGACGAGGACAAGGAGGAGGACGGGGGTGTCGAGGCTGTGGACGCTGTTGGTGAGGAGGAACTTGCAGAGGATGCCTAGTCTTCAGCTTGAACTTCGAACTTCGTTTAGCTTGTCAGATGTTGTGGGTTGAGAGCCTGGGGATCACGCAGCGATCGAGGCTTACGACGACCGGTCTGAAGTCCAATGCATGCAGTCGCACTGTCCTTGATGTGCGAGATCTTGAACCCGAGCCGTAGACACAACGTCCTCGTGGTACCCCGAAAAGACCCTCCGGGACCGGCCCTTCGATGATTGGATTAGCGACGGGTACCCTCGCGCCTCAATGCCTCGTCGAGCGTCCAGTCGGTCGGGGTACAAGGCAATATGACAATATATTCACAACAAACACTCAACACTTCTGGTTCTACGCACCCACGTCAAGCAGCGCCCCGTTCGTCCGCAGGTCGAACCATTCGCGTCTCCAGTCTGAGCTTGAATCGGGATCTACATCGGTGATGGACATTTCCCAGCGACCAACCATGGCTACCTGGCGGATGCTGGAGGTGGTTGTTGTGGCGCGCTCAGCAGTGTCTGCCTGGAACGAGGAGGGCCGATCTTCAATGAACATTACTGGGGAACAACGCGGTGGGGACTGACAGGAGGACAAGCTTGCTGGAGATCACAGCGACACCATCGATCTCGTGAGCACCACACTAGTAGAATACTAAACTCGGGGACAGGGTGGACCCAGGAAGGATGAGAAGTTACGCAGATACAAACGGCGCAGCATGAACGTACCTGACATACGGTGGCCCCTACGGTGTCTGTCCCCTTCACAATTGAAATTCTCTTGAAGTGATTCCGGGGACATATTGAGACGTGTCGAGATGGACCTTTGAGCCTACACCGCAGCAGCGTGAAGCTCTGTAGCAGGAAGCGCGCCCGCCTGGGAGTGTCGATTGGTTGGCACAGAGTATCAGCGTAGATCTTGTCATCACCGAGAGCCTCGCAGGACGATGTCGAAGGGGTTGGAGGTCAACGCAAGCGCGGGCAACTAGGGCTAAGGGCACTAGAGCCCCACGTGGTCGGCACTACCGCAGCACAAACGAAGCGCTTAGTCAGTATTCAAAGCGCTTGATATCATTGTAGACGTATACAAGAGGCGCCATCGCTTCGCTCCGGCTTGATAGACGGACAGGCGGACAGGCAAACAGGTGGACAGATAGACGGGTGGATGGGTGGACAGACCGAGTCTGCCCCCTTCGTCACTTCAGTGTTCACTGGAAATGCATTAATGAACGGTGATATGGTTCGGTTGAACACCGTGGAGCCTGAGGCTCGAGAGGACAGTGAACAGAAGTGGGAGACCAGAAACTGTGGCCTGCACCTGCAGTGCCGTCACGCCAGTAGCTCGTGGCCCAAAGCTTACGCCGTGACTGATCATGACAACACTCACTGGCAGTGGCCCGGACCGGACTGCGAACCCACCACTGCAGGCTCCAGGTTGAGTTTGAAGGTCGCATTAGACACTTTCAGCAACGCCCAAATGTGCTTTTCGTCCCGATGATGGGAGCTCCACCGGGCGTGACGGGCGCTCAGATCTGTGGGGGCCGTGACAGAGGGGTCTACCTGGCTGGGTTAACTCCACCGTCAGAGAAAGCTCTCGCTGGCGGCGTCGCACTGGCAAGGGGCTCCACTGTCATGTCACCTGTGACCCAGATCCAGTCACATCAAAACCGGGCCCCAAGGCTCCACGATTCACCCGGAGAGTTCGCTGCTGAAAGTGTCTATTGACCGGGTGGCAGTGGCTGCAGGCTCCAGGTTGAGTTCGAAGGTGGCCCAAGGCCAAACAGATGCAAACGAAGTCATGCTTAACTATATGAGTGATGAACCCGCCGCGTACAGAAAGCTCATATAATAGGATGGATTGCATGGAGGGTACAAATTGAAACAGGGACAACTATCCGGGGTCCACTCGGCGCTACGTCATGGTGTCATTGGTGATGGAATCCGCTCAGGTTGAGTCAATGCTGACTAATTGGGCGCCAAAGGTCGCGATCAGGTCGCGACCGGGTCGATCAGGTCGCGACCGGGTCGTGATCAGGTCGCGGTCGGGTCGCCGTCCCGATCGCGCGCCCACTGCCCTAAATCGGGTATGCTTATGGCCATATCCGGTCAACAGCTAGTGACAGGCCGCCAGGCGGCGGTTGCGAGCAGCAAGCAGTTTTATGTACAATAGATGGAGGGTGCGCAACAGCGTCGTCACCTACGGAAGGGTCGCGGCAGAGAGTAGTCCAAATATCTGCAAAGTTGCTCCATTAGCATGCGCGCCATCCACCCATCCATCGCACTGAAGCGCACCTGCACTGCGCTCCCTTTCGTCGTATGAACTATGCGACGCTCCATGGGCGACCAGAGTCTCGTTGACGCCTGAGGGACAGATGTCGAAGTTCAGCGGCAGCCCTTTTTGGGGACCGTGGACGACCGCGCTCACCTCGTTCCCTTTGGAGGTCGACATGTCGACTCGCGCCGTCAACGTCCGACAGGAAACTCTCCAGAGTTGCAGCTGTGGCGGGAATCATACTGGATGGTGTGGTGAAGTTTGACTGGACGAGGGTGATCAAGGCGATATATGAAGGATCACGATCCACGAGCGTAAATTAAAAGGGTGCTGCCTCATGTTTGATTGTTGCTTATGAGCGGGTGGAGCGCACTTTCCGTAAGCGGACACACGCGTCGGGCCAAGCCGTCGGTGGGTGGAGAGGTCTGTCAGCGTCGCTCGCACTCTCGCGCCGAGCATCCCTGGCGTAACCACACAGACCTGACTTGAGGGAGCATGGTGGGTAGCATGAGGAAAGGGTGCAGCAACCGTGAGGGGACGGGGTACGTGAGGCCTGTCATGCCAAGGCCACAACACGGGAGATCGTAGGGATCCGCATGAGTATATAAAGAACCTGTGCGGGCGAGGTGAAAACCTGACACACCTCAAGTGCGAGTTGACTCTACTACCTACCGGTATCATGTCGCCCACCGATTTCCTTCTCCGTGCAGATCGTTCTCGCTTCGTCTTGTTTCCTATTCGGTACCCCACGGTGCGTATCCACTGAACCGTAGTCGATGTCGACGCACGTTGTTCTGACTAACTGCGTCCTAGCTGTGGGACGCGTACAAAACGGCGTTGGGCTGCATCTGGACCGCGGCGGAAGTGGACCTTGGGAAGGATCGCGTGCAATGGCGGACGGCTCTAAACCAGTACGAGCGCGAGTTCATATCCGTCATTCTGGCGTTCTTAGCTGCTTCGGATGGCATAGTGGTGGAGAATCTGGCGCAGCGATTCTGCGCGGAGGTGCAGGCTCCTGAGGCGAGGTGCTTCTACGGTGTACAGATTATGATGTGAGTATGACTTCAATCGTTGCTTCGACCGAGGGCAATGCTTACCGTCAACACTGCAGGGAAAATATACACTCGGAGGTGTATAGTCGCCTTATCCAGGAGCTAATCGAGGATGTGAAGGAGCAGGACAGGTTGTTCAAGGGCTTGGAGACTATGCCCGAGGTGCGCGCGAAAGCGGAGTGGTGCATCAAGTGGATCGAGGACACCGGGAAGAGCTTCGGCGAGCGGCTCGTCGCATTCGCCATCGTGGAAGGGATCTTCTTCTCCTCGTCGTTCGCCGCCGTCTTTGGGCTGAGGCTGCGAGGCGTCATGCATGGCCTAGTGCAGGCGAACACCATGATTGCTCGGGACGAGGGCATGCATATGAAGTTTATGAAGTTTGCATGCCTGCTCTACCGCGAGCTGGACGCTCCTGTCGCTGCCGACGTGGTACGAGGCATGGTCGCAGAGGCGGTGAGATTGGAGCAAGCCTTTTTCGACGGTAAGCATCTCCGCTCGTCGCCCATCCTGCCCGTGTGACCTGGGCCGTAGCCGCACTCAGCCCGAAGCCACTAGTGGGAATGAACTCACGGTTGATGAGGAAGTACGTCGAATACGTGGCGGACTTCCTGCTCAAGATGCTGGGGATCAATGCACTCTACGGTTCGAACAACCCGGTGAGCTCTACCTTCTCTCGGCGTCGAGCGACGGCCGCTTACTGCCTCACTATAGTTTCCGTTCATGGAGACGTCCGCTGTCGGCGTGAAGACGAACTTCTTCGAACGGCCCGTCAGTGACTACTTGGGGGTTGCCATGCACGGGGCTTGATGATGGCGTCGAGATGGAATGTAGGATATGCAGTAGCAGTGACGCAGCGCGAAATGTACGCGAGGATATGATAAAGTTCGTCGGCATTGTGCAGGAGGAACAGAGCAGCGGTTAGACGTACGTATACAGTGGGCGTCGACGGTGAGGTCGAGGGGCGTGAAGCGCGATTGGAGTTGGGGGGGGAAATAGCGGAGCGTGTTTTTGTGCGAGCGCGATAGTGAGCAAATTTGATGCCTGCCGCGGAAGGCGAGTGACGCCCGGCTGGTCAGCCAGAAGAGCCGGTGTGACATGGATCAATTATGGGTGTGTTGGTCTTGGGTTCTACTCTCCTGGCGCTCCGGTGATGGTTTGCGGCATTGCGAACTGCGGCGAGCATAGAGGTGGTCGGCTCGGAGAGGGACAGAGCCACTAAGGGGGGGGGGGAGAGAGTTACGCAGCCAAGTAGTACCTGCGTGTCGGCGTGCACCTTACGTCTACATGACCATGACCCTGGCCTACCGTTTCTAGTCGTGGTGCTTGTATGTGCGAGTGTAGCGGGAGGTGGTGCGTAATGGTTGCAGGAACCCATGGCGCATCGCGGCTGATCGTCTGGCCCGTCAACGAGCCATGCGTTCCACGTTGACGGGGGTGGGGGGTCCAGAGGAGACGGGGATACATGGGGCTAAAACTCACGATGTCCCGCGTAGCGCTTGCGAGTTGCGACTATGGAGTAATCAAATACTCAGGCATGACGGAGAAGCGGTCGGCCTGGCGATGGCACCGATACCTATGTGGACGGACAGCCCGAACAAGTGAGGGCTGAGGACCGCCAACGCGGGGCCTGGGAGCTTGAGTGTACGCACCGTGAGCCATGGAGGTTAAAGCGACTCTATCCACCTCTGCGCTTTGAACGAAGTCCGCCGCGCCTCCGCACGATGATTGTTGGGGCTGGTGCCGGGTTCCATGGTAGTATAAGAGAAGCCGGAGGAGCTTGCAGAGACCTTCCCTTGCGCCTCCTGGACCTGATATATTCGCATACAGGCTGTCCGCAATCGGGCAGCTAGGGGCCGAAAGTTGTAGTAGGAGGGTATTCATCACGGGAGGGGGTCTGCTGTTGGTGATAACGGTTCAGCGCACGCTCGGGCACGGGTGGGGCAGAGTAATGGGCACCTGCCGCGCTCAATGAGCGGTGAATCGATAGGGGGTCTAGTGAATGCCGTTAGGGCGGAGATTTAACTTAAGGGTGACGTTGAGCAGACCGTACTTAGATATCGAGGCAGCGCAGGCGGAAGACCAGGGAAGACCGGGCAAGCTTCGTCCGCCGAGTCTTCCCGACCAGACATGGGACCTCAAGAGCAACATGTATTTTGGGAACAAGACCTGCCTGGTTCCCGTCTTCATTCCGTGGAGGGTCGAGGAGCAGGGTGTCGTAATTGTTGCAACCGGTCCGGCTTCGAGTTTCTTGGGTCCTCGCCGGGTCGCGATGCAGTAGACCCGTTTTCCCGTTAGTGCAGGGAGTTGCGCGTGAAGGACCCACGATTTGAGCACGATGCTTGCGCGAGTCCGCTTCAAGGTTCACGCCCTCCGTGCATGTATTTGCACCGGCCCTACTTGCCAGTATGAGTGATCAGGTCCGTCGACTGATGGGGTACTTGCGAGTTACTGGCTAGCAGGCACGGGAGAGCCCAGGGAAAGCCACCATGATTGCGTCCAATTTCAGTGTATGTGGTATGGATAATGGCTCGGATCTTCCAATCGGTAACGTGACGCTCGGTATTTGCTGCGACCCTTACGCGGACCGTTCGACCTATCAGAGCGGGTCTCCATGAGCTCACCCGATGCGCACATGCGCTTCTCAAGGAAGTCGAGAATCTGCACCGCGTGCGAGATACACACCTGCAGGTGCGAACACGTTGCGCCCTTGCATCTATGAACAATTCCAGCGAGTACAATCTCTCAGCTGGTCCCGTTCTGACTGGATCGTGGCGCGCAGGCTATGTCATGACCCTCGTTGGTGGAGAAGCGTGTTCCGCGAACCAGCAGAATGCATGGATTACGTGAGTCTGGTTGACGTCGGAGTATATATATGAGGGGGGTGGATGGGCACTGCCATTCCTAATCTCCTTCCGATTCCTCAACTCATCCCTCCTCGAAACTGCACCCCCGTCGCCTACCGGCAGGAACACCACTCTGCTCTCAACCTCCGCGCAAAATCGTGGCGATTGTGTCAATGTCGTTCTCGGCGCTTTCCGTCTTTGCCCCTACCGCAGACTTCGGACTACCGAGTGCCTGCGAGCCTCGTGTGGCCCACGAGCCGTGTGGTGATGATCTTGGCTGCGAGGACAGCGTTGCGCGCGATGGGCTGGACGTCTGCGGAACGCTCGCGGCGTGGGAGGGCGGCAGCGCTACCGAAGTCCAGCCCGCGTACCACGTCGGGGCGTACGCTGAAAAGCATGATCCCGGTAGCGACAGCGATCGCGCTCCTCCCTCGCCCCCCCCCGACCTCTCATTCTATGAAGCTGCATCCATGCCTGGTGTTCCCCATCCACTTACCGCTCTACGCATCGTTCCCCTCCCGCGTTGCGCAGTATGTGGGAGCCCTACCATATTCACGTGCGCCAGATGCGTGGAAGGTCCATCTTATTGCAGACCTCAACATTTCCTCGCGGTACGCGGCAAAGCTCTTCCGTGTCCTGCCCGTACTGATATTCTCGCACTGACAGGACTGGCCGCGCCACCGGCAGCAGTGCACCGTGACGGCCCAGCGCACATGGAATGACGCTGTGCAGGACGCCTTAGTGTTGTCCGAACTACATAAACTCGAAAGCGAGACGAGGAACACGGAAGAGAAGCAAGCGGAGGCGGACGATCCGGAGTATCCTGCGTGCACTGTTATGGCCTTGCTGGCACATCCCACAATGGGTGAGTGTCTCACATCCTTGACAACTCGTGTCAGCCGTCGAGCCACGCTTCGCAGAGATGCCTCAGTACGTGCAAGTACCCTTGGTGCGCCCCAAGAGCCCCTCGGAGTCGGCGTACCTCGTGCCCGCCCTGGAAGACTACTTCAAACGCCGATGCGCTCGCACTGTGGTGCAGTTCGGGGCGGGCATGCGCTTCCTCACCGCCCCCTTCCATGTGTTCTTCTGCCCCGACTCGTATGTATCGAACGCGCTCCCGAACCGAGCGATAGCGTCTCTTGTGGAAGGGATTCTGCCTACACCCAAGATGTGGCCTGGTCTCGTAGTGGTGCTCAAGTTGTCCGGGCACGGTCGCCACGACTATGTCGATATCACTCGCGACGACATACCCGACATCAGGGAGTATTTCGGTATGTTTCATGGATGATGTGCCGCGTTAAGGCATGATTCGCATTACTATACTGGGGTGACCATGTATGCACATCGTATATTACATAAACCTGCCTAGTTACGTGGCGCTATGTTTCCTTCACCGATGGCGCCTGAAACTTCTGCGTCTTTGGTATGCGTCTGAGTACTTCTCCCCCACTTCTGTCTTAGGACGACCTTCGCGGCTTCGGCGACACCTAGCCTATCCCGGGGATCTGGACGAAGCAGGGCAAGGCACACAGCCAGATAGTCTCCGTCGACATCAAGATCCTGCGCGGAATATGAGCAGGGATGCAGAAGAGGGCCACCAGCACTAGTTGGAGGAAGTACGCACCTTGACCGTGTTGCTGTCCTTGATACACTTGACACGACGCATCTGCTTCAGGTCACGACGCCCGACTGCGACTTGCACATTTCCTCCTCTCAACAGGATCCCGCATTCGAACCCAAGTCTTGCCCGTCCGGCGAACGCCGGAGTGATGGGACCCACGATACGATGTATGGCCGCCATCCTCTCGGCCGGAGTCTCAGTGGGAGGAAACACAGGGCTCGTGGTCCATAACTCAGTTATGACGCAGCCCGCGGAGAATGCGTCACCTTCCGTGCCCCATGGTAAGCCTGCTGGGTGTTCAGTGGCGTGCGTGCGATGTTAACTGACTCGTTCACCTAGAGTGACCTCGGGAGCCCGATACCTAATCGAACCTACCTGTCCATAGTGAGGGGTTGTCCCGAGACGGGAGTCTTCATAGTCGATAATGCGGATGTCGATTGACACCAGCGTAGCTTCGGCCTTCGCTCTGCTTGCGATACATCTGCCGCCGGTACGTCCTCGAGCATGTGTACTGTCCCCGTTACTCACGGCGACATTCGACTTCGAAGCGCAGGTGCGAGAATTGCACAGCATGATATTTTCGCACTTGATGTCGCCGTGTACAACGCCTATGCTGTGGAGGTCTGTACGGTGTCAATACTCTACTCAAGTTTGTCGAGGTGCTTACATGTTAAACCGGTGAGCAGCTGCTTGCTTATCTCACCCGCGTCCGCCTTAGACAACGGGTTGAGACGATCGTTGCGAAGTAATTCTTCCAAAGACATTTCTAACATTGGGAGGACGACGCCGACTAGCTCTGTATCCATGACTTCGTCAAGTACCTCTACCGTGGGGCTGTAAATGCGTCAGGGCCATCGCATGCTTACCCTGGCAGCACGTTACCACGTTCCCCTTTGTGCTTGGTGACGTATATAGCGGTATATGCTTGCCTCGCCTATCAAGGACAACGCTGTCTCGCTGCTGACTCGAGCAACTTTGACAGCGACTACTTCACTACTCCCTGATTTTAGTGCGCGATATACCGCCCCCGTACGTCCGCTCCCTATTTCTTGCACCAGCTCGTCTATGTTGATGAAGGCGTCAGCAACACACCAGGCGGAAGGAGGTAGACCCACTGCGAACTTACACCCACAAAACTTGGTCGTCTTCACTTCCATCGCGGCAGCCGTTCGACCCTGCTGCAACCCACGGTGGGGCGTACTTATATTGGCTCGGGGGGGGGGGGGGGGGGGGGATAGGAGCTCTTGATGACTCTGTAGCGCGGCCCGCATCGTTGTTCCATCCGTGCCCGTCCAAGGTTCGCCGGGAATGTCACCGAGATTGCTCAACAAGCGTCAAGTACGCCGAACGCTCCGAGATCGCTGTCCGCCGTCCATCAACGGGCGCGCTGTAACAGCTGGTCGCGCGGGATGCGCACGTCACGCAGTAGCTGGAGAGGGGAAAGGATGGCTAACAGTCCAGTCACTACTTAAATAGATGGCGTGAGGCAGGACGCCGGAGCAACACCTCCCAATCGCTGAAGCGTCTCCCTTCCCCAGTAGGTGTCTTGTCTCGCCGTGACCATCCCGCCTGACTAACGGTCTCACTGTCCATTGCGCTAGACCTGAAAATCAATACGCACCATGATTCATGAGGATTTCAAGAGGACGGCCGCTCAACGGTTCTTGTAAGTGTTGGCGCTATCCCCATAGATGCGTCATTCGTAACGGGTCAAGGCTGATGTCGTTCGCCTTGCAGCCTATCGCACGAGAGTGGACTGCTCATTACCGAAGAGATGGACCTACCCCTCTTAATGCTGTGGCGTCAAGTATGCCGTGCGAGTCGCGCGCAGACGACTGCGGCGTTGAGACGGACCTTGGACAATCTACTCATGCGCTTCCTTCCCACTTCCCGCGAACTCCTTCGTCTCGTGACGGAGTGCCATGCCTTCCTCGGAGGGGAGTTTGCGCTATCATTCCTGCTTCGCGACCCACGCCTTCAGCCCAACTCCTTGGAGGTGTTCACATCCGATGGATGGTTCCACACATTTACCGACTACCTCAAGTACTCTCCGTTCGTGTCCCCGCACCTGAAGTTTCGCGGCATCGGCCTCTTCATCAGACCTCACAGCCAGATACGCGAGGTGAGGCGTTACGCCTCCTTCCTCGCACGCTCAGGTCGAGAGATACGGGTGTACGAATCGGACTCTCTTTCCGCACTCACACCAATCACTAGATCCTGGTGCACCGCGCTGGTGAACTACGTCACGGAGACGTCGTTCGGGTGCGCGTATCCCCAGCTCACGCTTCGCCGACTCGCCATTGTCGCTGACATGTGCCTGACGGGGATGAGCATCGAGGAGCGCCAAACAATGGACGCGATGTTGGCCGCCGGGTTCACTTTCACGTTCCACCTGCCCGAGTACAGCGGGGGAACGAGGGATGTAGAGCAGTACGCCCCAGGGCTATTCCCCTGCTTGCGAGCGAAGTACGTATGTCCAGATCAAGGACGTTACTTCGGGGACGTGGCGTCGCTGGGGGCCTTCATCGACCCTTCCACGGACAATCACCGGACCGCCTTCCAGCAATCCCAGGCGCCTTACGGCCTCATGGCAGCCTGGCGTATGTGGACGAGCGGCGCGTGCTCGGGCGGATGCGCGATGATCGACGACGTGCTCAACGGAGGCGCCGTTTCGTTGCCGATGGTGATCGTGGAAGACGATATATTCCGCCTCCAACACGTGCCCTACAAGAGGGAGTGGGGACGGCCGGCTCTGAGGTCGGCGGTCAGGCCTTCAGGGGGCGAGAGCGTACTATGTCGTTCTAGCCTTCCGGAGGGACATGTTGAACGGAGGTAGACAACGTCATCCCCGCGCCGTATTATGTAAATTTGACAGTACGGACGGCCGCGCGCCGCAGCATGACGTGGTGTGAATTACGGATTATGCCGACGGTTCTCAATACCGGAGGAGTGTGGGAATGTTTGAAGGAGTGGCGCGTCAGCGGTGGGGACGGTCTATTGAAGCACACAGCTTACACACCCCGCTCGTCACATCTCGGTCCGACCTGGAGGCCAGTGGTTTGCACACAAAAGCGTAGAGGACGGTAGAAGGTTGCCTGGTATCCATTTGCTTGCTTGGGTCTACCGGCGACGCGCAATGGGCCTCTTCATCCGAACTCGCTTCCCTTCTCCTGGTTCGCCTGCCCCTCTGGACCGTATCCCCGACCTACAGGGTCCTGTCAGGTATGTGCTCATTATGGCTGGACCCAGGTTGCGGGATGAATTGCCCCTTATTCGTCATACCGGATCGCAGCATTCCAGACGACGTGCTTTATGCCATCGTTGGTCAGTCGGACGTCCTCACCCTGCTCTGCTGGCGCAGGACGTCCAGATGGATCTTCAGGCAGGTCGCCATACTATTACGTCGCCGTTACGAAGATTGCGTTCGCGCATTCGTGCCAGACGTGCCGCATCTAGATGCCTTAATGCGGGACGCCGGGGCGATAATATCGGGGTCCACAGCCCTTCACTTCTTCCTCGAAGATGGAGCCCAGGCGATATGGACATATACGTCCCCGATGAAAACTATGACCAATTCATCACTCGCGTCATGGTCGATCAAGCGACCTCTTCCGATACCTGCCGAGGCAGCTGGCGTGGCCGACCGGAGAAATAGAGGAGGTCGATGTGGACGCGGAGCATGACCAGGCGACGGACGAAGAAGACTTCGGTACCCCATCCGCTGGAGACAACATCTATGGCATCAAGGAAGTCAGGCGCTTCCGCACGATCACAGGCCGCATGGTAGACGTCGTACGCAGTCCCGTTAGCACGCCCCTCGCGCCCTTGCACGCGTTCTGGTCCACGTTGGTCTGCAATTTCATTTGCGCCCGACGGCTGTGGGTGTGCATACCCGGCGGGGACCATGCAGCGTAAGGGGATCGTCAGATCGACCTATATGTCTACTAAGGACATCGCCGCCGCGGACAAATATGTCGACCGTGGCTTCGTACTCGTTCGCGACGACTGGATGTCTTGGGCAAGCGACCCGCCGACTTGGGAGCCCGAATTCTTCGGGGACGTCGATGCTATGGTCATCAGCTTCCGCCGAGACCCTGAAGACGCTGGAGCGGGGTTAGGAGTAGCGCATCGGGATGGCCGCTGGCGGATCGTTGGGGAGTAGCTATCGCGCGAGCGGTAAGTCGTCGTTGCTTCCGAGGCACGGGTTGGCGACTTTTGATCCGATGTCCGATGGCTGATACCGTTTTCTGGGTAGAGCTGCCTTCCGCTCCCCACGCCAGCGCTCCGTCGAAGGTGGCTCCCGAGCACCGTTTTCTAGAATGCGGGCCGACGGGCGCTCGGCTACTAAGTTCTCGGCTTCCGTATCCCTGGAACAGTTCCCGGAATATTCCATATGACGTCTGGTTGTTCGTCGCAGCGACTGTACTGCACTTATTCTCGCCCCAAGATTGAGGCGGTGTCGCAGGGTATGTATCGTTCTGCACTCATCCACAGCGCCCAAGCAGGGTCGCCGGCCCTTCAAACTGCCATTTCCAGGCGACGTCGACCGCGCAGCACCCTCAACGTGCCCGACCTGCGACGCTCTGGATCGTGGACGCCCATTGCGATTAGAAGGGTGGCGGCTGCGCATGGGAACACACGTAAACGCGCGCCCGTCCCCAGACCGAGCTAAGAATAGACGGCCGCAGATGCGGCAAATCTCGATCCAAGGCACTTTAGACCTTTGGCACTCGCGAACTCCTGCACTTCGCATCTGCGCGCCCTAGCCTTGCACTCCGACCCTCCAACTCCACCCTAGACGCCATCCCATTCGTCGCTGTGCAGCAACCGAAGTCTGAACGAGCGAGATGAGTTCTTCGGACGGGACTGAGCGACCACCTTCGCCACCGGAAAACTCGTCTGGCAGTGATCAATTCCTCGTTGACGAAGGCCGATACCAGCCCACGTTGCCAAATGTTCAAAATACGGAGAATCTGCCTAGCGGTAACGTGAGTGGATCTTGTTGTATGATGGGCTTGGATACGATATCCTCACCCTCGTCCCATTTATGTTTTATTCCAGTTGCCCCTTCCACTATTGACAACCTTTGTGCAAGAAGTCCGAGCGCGGGAGGCGTTTGCGTTCAGGTGCATCAACTGTAGGATGCACATTACGCCGGTGCGCGCTTTCATACATTGCTAGTACGTGGAGGCTGATCGTCCACAGTGCTTGAACGGAGGACTGTGTCCGCCCAGGGTTCCTCCCCAAACGCCCTCCCATCTCATTTCGCACGCGGACTTGCAGAACCCCGCAACAGACGCAACAGCAACGCATGCGAATGATGAGCATGAAGGTCGGGCTCTGGTGTCCGTCGTAATTGTCTGCTGACCTCGCCCCATGCAGGTGCTAGTGCGGGAGGCTCGGCCTA
>JABYQQ010000045.1:0-24019 GCA_022605405.1 Earliella scabrosa
TTTATGAACCTTAACTCTATTCCTCGTGCGTGCAACAACGGCGCCCTACCGTCCCATCCTTGTCCTGCACGCCTCAACATCGCACGGCGCGTTGTTCCTCTCGTCCCGTACGCCGCTGTCGCTCTTTAACCACCATCTCTACACGTCGGCCCGCTCCAACATCTACCTCCCCATTCCGTCGTCCTCTCTCGCTCCCTACGACACTACTCGCGTCTGGCATGTGCCCATTCCTCTCGGACCGCCCTCGGTTTCGCCTCTAGACGTTCAAGGAAGGCACCCTGCTCTTCTCAAGTGGGACACCCAACCTCGCCAAGGTCATCCCAGCCATGGACATCATCGACAAGAAGCTGAGGACCGCCGCCGAGTCCTCGCACAAGTACGACTCTGCAATACGTTTTGCCTGCTCCTTGGCCAAGCGGCTACTCAACAAATACTATTCCCTGTCCGACGCATCCAAACTATACCGTCTGGCCATGAGTACGTCTCTCGCATGACGTTCTGTTCGTCTATGTTGACCAGCATGTTCTCTTCCCTCTGCCAGTGCTTCACCCGGCATTCAAGACACAGTACTTCAAACGGCTCCAATGGCCTGATCCGTGGCTCAACATCGCGCGTGATCTCCTCCGAGAGGAGTACGACCAGTACTATGCGCACCTGCCGACGCCCGCGAGTACGCCTCGCAGTTCCGAAGATGGAGAGTCGCGCTCGAACTCGCCGGCTGGAGTGAAGGGAGACGGAGTCCCCGAGGATGTTGGGACGGAGGTACGTTTCCTCACCGAGTCTCCATTCCTCTTCTGATGCGATAGTATGTTGCAGGACGAGGAGCCAAGCCTCCTCGAGGAGTTGGAGCGAAGCTCTACAGCAGCAGACGACGACGATGACGAAGACGAACTGGATACCTATCTCGCGCAGCCCGTCGAAGCAACTGCTGACCCTCTGAAATGGTGGACAGAACGTGCCGCCATCTTCCCCCGTCTGTCGCGCATGGCACGCGACTATCTCTCTATCCCTGGTATGTTCACATCGTGTCTGGTTCGCTCACAAATGGACTGATATTTGTCTAGCCACATCTGTCGCCGTCGAGCGAGTCTTTAGCCGCGGCCGACTCGTCGTCTCACACGTCCGCGCACGTCTGAGCACGCAGTCAGTCCGTGCCATTCTCTGCGTCAGCGACTGGAGCCTCGCCGGATACGTCCGTTTGGAGGATACACGCAAGGCTGCGCAGCTGGACGACATCGAAGGCGACGACTCCGACTACGAGATGGAAGAGGGGTGGGACCGCATTGATGTTGCTAGCCTCAATCGGCGTTAGTCACGGTGTATCCTCACGCACATGCTGTTGGACTATGTACTCTTGCTCTGTACCTTACATGTATGGCTATCCGACTCTGTGTATCCGAATCCAAGGCAACGAAGTATGCCCGTCTTGTGCGAGAGCGGCGAGCGTGACCAATGACTCGGATCATCATGTGGCCATTGCCGATGTTGCTCTCTTCACCGTCTTCTATCTCCTCCCGCCGTGTGTCCTCAGGATGGCCATCCCTACTGCACAGTCCACAGCTCGTGCGTCTCGGTCCTCATCCACTACACCAGCCCGAGGCGCACATATTATACTCAATGTGATCACACTCACGCCGGGACGGTTGAACTCGGACTCGAACTCGAACGCTTTGGCGAGTAGAACCCCTGCTCAGCCGCCGCATGCCCTCGAGCTTCACATAGCTGGCCCCGATGGGTCCTACTTCATTGTGAGATGATCTCAATGTCCATGCGGACGACGGATGACTGACGATCCACGGTAGATCAACCTACCACTCACTTTCACGGCCGCGCGCGCATCGGGAGTCCGCCTCCATGCATTCTGGGACGGCTTTACATCAAAGTCCTGGGCGCCATACATGACCGGGCCCGATGCCAGTGCCCTCATCACTCTGATCGGCATCTACTTCTACTTCGGACAGGAAGAGCAGGATGGATTGGTAGGGCTGTGGGATGAATACGAGGCATGCGTGCGGATGGTTGTGCAAGTGAGTACAGGCCAAGAACCCGCTGTATTCGTCAGCATGGTAGACTATGTCCTCAACAATTGGGCCCGCCGCCGGCTTCCGGTACGTCGAGGCTCGAGGCCATGGATATCACTTCTAGATCAACTGTGTTAACGCACATTGCAGGGTGCCCGACGAGTGCCTTTGATTGCACTCTATCGGAACATGTCGGAAGACCCTCACATTGACGAAGAATTACCGTCTCTTGTAGGCTGAGGACCTATGGCTATTACATACACCATAATTCTACTCCTGTGTGTCATAGTGGTAGTCTTGTGTGTCTTGCGTGACCTTGCATGCATGTACAGACCCCCGGGATCCCGTAGAATACCCGTACCCGCCGTACCCCCCAGGCCCGGCGCTAAACCCTTGACCCGTGGGAACCCCGGGGTTCACGGGTCGGGTTTTGGCCGGGTAAGGGTAGGGGTTACCTCAAATATCCCCGGGGGTATCCCCTGCCATTCCCTACTCCTTTTCCCCCACAGGTAACCTGTAGATTCAGCTGTTTGTTCTCCGATGGGTTGTGTTCACAATCGCTGTGGTCTGCCTCCGGTTCGCATGAACCATGATCCTCCGCATTTTGCTGTCCACATACCTATCCTCGCTTTCTTCACCTCATGCTCGGTTGACGAGCTCGACCCGTCATACGACCGTCCCCGGCGGCTGCGGTGTTTGAGATCGCTCTTCATCTTGATAATCGGGCAGGCAGAGATGGAAGACGTTCATGTATGTTGCTCTTCCGCCCTCCTGCTTGCCCCCTTCCCATATCTCGTCACAGTCACACCTTCATGTCACCTGATGACATTCCGTCACGCCAGTCATCCCATCCGCACTCCGTTACCTCCCCTCGATGTTCCGTTCCATTGTAGTACAGCCTCCAACACACTCATACAGCCGTTATTGTGTCCATCCCCACCCCCTCCAACACACGCTGTCCTCATCGTTTACATACTCGAACCATACTCGATCATCCACCAGTCGTGTAGTAGCGTCGCTACACCCCGCTCTCAGTCACTGTCCTCAAACACAGTCGACCATTGGCTCACCTGACGATCGCCCTCTTGTAAAGTCCTTCGCGACGTAGCTCATCCTCCGCTCGTTGCACCACTACTTCCGCCTCCACCTCGACGTAGCACTGATCGCCCCGCTCGCCCTCCAGCACTCTCTTCAATATACCCATCGCTCGCTTGCGTCCCTCGGTCGTGTTCCGCTTCTCCTCTCCTGAGTCGCTTGACTCGTCCACTCCCATAATGTTCTCAATCGATGCCCTTCGGCACTGTCTTCCTCCATGTCAGACTGTTCACCTCGTTCGACAACAATCACTCACCTCCCTTGCACACGCTATCATCACCGCCCTCATCACCATTGCCCAACTCAGATGCTCGTTCATCACCGCCTCTGTCACCATCTCTGGCACAGCGTAGCACTCCAATACCACCTTTCTCTCACCGTCCACGTACGTTCTCTGCAGTCTACCCACTGCTCTCATCATCCCCCCCAGACTTTCC
Organism: Earliella scabrosa; assembly: GCA_022605405.1. Lineage (NCBI taxonomy): Eukaryota > Fungi > Basidiomycota > Agaricomycetes > Polyporales > Polyporaceae > Earliella > Earliella scabrosa. The sequence goes on from JABYQQ010000045.1 coordinate 3,554, forward strand.
TTTTATCAGCGGACGTCTCTTGTCACCGCATCTGCCACTCACCTTATTTCCCCATACACCTCCGAGATGCATTCATCGCTCACGTTGGTGAAATGCCACACCTCCAGCTCATGACCGTAGCTTTCGAGCCATATCACCACCCACCCACAACCGCATGACCATCCTGACATTCGCCCCACCACAATTATCTGCGCCTGTGCCATTAATCACTAACACCTTATTGACAACGGCACACTTACCTCCTGCACTTCCCGCCCCCATAAGAACCATACCTCCCCTTCTTCCCCCAGCGCAACATTCGTGTCTGCTAGCGTGCCCGCCGAAACCAAATCTACTGGTAATGGTGTTACCAAGCCTCCGGACAGCTATTCCTCTTCTGTCCATCATCATTCCCCCTCATAATTTCGTTGAGAAACACTCACCACGCGCAAAGACTTGCTGTAACCGCACTCGTCATCGTCGCCTAGGTGTAGTCTTTTTTTTCGGCTTCTAGCACCCCCCGAGCTACCATCGCGACATGGTCATGTCTCATCGAGCATCCTGCTGTCCGCTGCTCACCATCCTCCTCCCAACAGACAGTGTCAAGTATCCACTCACCAACTCGCTCGCTACCCTCTTCCACTTCCTGCTCCACTTCGCCGTCCTCCTTCTTTGTCTCCGTCTCCCCTGATTTTCCTCCCAACCCCTGGGATCCTGCTCGGTATGTACTCCCCTTAGTACTCTCGTATGACGCGATGAGGTCGCTCAACGACAGCTTTGCCTCCTCTCCATCGGCCTCCTCAGCCCCTGCACCACCCTCATGTTAGCTGGCTTTTTTGCTTTCGCTTGCATCACCACTCACCTCTTTCTTCCCGTGGCAAGTAAGTACCCCTCCGTCGTCCTGCCATTCCGCTACCTCCACCAGGCTCGCCCCTCTCGTGGCCCTCCCCCTCCATTGCATCTTCCTCGCTTGACTGCTCCGTCTCGTCCGTCATGTGCATTTTGATGCCTGCTCCGAACCAGGTGCCGATATCTTTCACGTCGCTCATGTCTTTCTGTACGTTCACGGTGTGTTGTCACAAGAGGGTTAGTGTGTTTGCTTGATAGAGTTTCAACCTCCTACGACGCGCTCTTGCTCTCTGTTGCCATGATGACTCATCTTTCTCACCCCTCTCACACTCCCCCACAAGGGTCTGTCCCACTGTCCGAAGTTCTCCCCGTTCTATTCATCTCGTCTCTCTACCCGTGTTCGTCTATTTCCATCACATTCCCCTCACATCATCCACTCCATCTTTCTCCAGCACAGTTTCCCCTGAACACTCTCATACTCGAACCATTGCCCTTCTTCCAGCGCCTGTGTCGTCGCCACGCTGTCGACCATATATGTTCGTCAGCTAGGTCTCGATCATTCCCACCCTCCGTCCTCCTCACCTGATCAACTTCAAGTTCAGTAGACCACGCTGTTTCAGGTTCAGCCGCGCCTCCCATACCACTCGCATTGCCTCCACTTCCACGTAGCACCCACCCTCCCTCATACCCTCCAGCGCTCTGTCCACTGTCCGTCTCGCCCTTTGGATCTCTGACTTGCCTTCCAATACCCACCATTCCGCCTTCTCCTCGTCTAGTTTGATATTCGGGCGAAGTTGAGCCCAGGCCTCTCGCAGCCATTTCTCTCGCGCCTGTTGGTCCGCTCTGTTTAATCCAAAGCACCATCGAACCCTTGTACGCTCACCTCGCCTGCGGCTTCTATCAGCACTGCTCTCATCATCCTCGCCCACTCCGTGTGCCGATCCATCACCTGCTCCGCAACCACCTCTGGACACATCCGTAGGTTCAACAGGACCTTTCGCCCCCCTACGCTAGGCAGACGGTCCACAAACCCTCGCACTCGCACGACCTGTCCATCGCTGATACGTCTCCATCAGCAACCATTCCTACATAGGCTTAGTAGACCCACCTGCACTTGCGGTACTTCTTTTTCGCCGCCTTCTTTGTCAAGTTGCAGAAGTGTCGTGCCTGGATGCTGTACTCTCTATCTCCGCTTTGTTCGAGCCCAGTCTTCGCATGTACTCCCGTAACCCGCTCCTTCGTCACGATATTCATGTACATGACCCCGGCACTCGGTCGCACCTCCGCCACTCGGCCCACGAGCACCACCTGTATACGCTCTCTCTCAGCAGCTCACTCGTGGCAGACTTACGGTTGGATTACCTCCCGCAACCTTTGTCCCATCACGTACCATCGCGCGGAGTACCATCCCGGCGCGTCCGCCGCGTCTACCTCGTTATGCAGTGACCGACCTGAGATTGGTAACGGTTCGATCGTCCCGCGCCCCTACCCACCCGCCTACTCAGTTCCCGCTCAATTCACACATAAATCCACTCACCGCTGTCACCTTCATCCCGTAGTCCTCCTCCATTTGAGTTCTCTCCTCGGGGCTTAAGGCCTTCTCCACACGCGCTGCCGTCAGCGTGTCCAGTTCCGAAGGCTCGCCACACCAGTCTGTCACTGTTCCCAGAGTTAGAAGCGCATTCAATTTGTTCATGGCGTTAGTAGGGTGCTCACCAATGGTCGCCTCGACATCCCGAGCATCATCTATGCTCTTCCCTTCCGCCCAGCTAAGCTCCGACGGCCCCCACTCGTCCCAATTAATGTCCTCGGAATCGTACACGTCCTCCCCGCCTTCTCCTCCCCTCGACATTCCCCGCCCCCTGCTGGAACTCGAACCATCCTCAGCTCCGTCATCTGTCACACACGCATCGTTGTTCGCCACCATGTAACCCTTGGTGCCATGCATCTCCCACTCACCCCAGTCTCGTTTGTCTGTTCCTGCGTCCTGACCGTCTATCCTCCCTTCCTCGCGGTTGAACGTCTCTCCCTCCACTTCATTGGCTATCTTCTCTGGTCTGTCGTTGCCGTTCCGGTGTCCGTCTTGTGATCCGTCCCCTTTCCGCTCATCAAGGCTGTCACACTTTCACTTGGGAACTCCACGCACCATGCAACTTCGTTCTTTCATCCATCCCTGATGACTCCTTCGCTCCCCCCTCTCTCTGCATGGCTTCATAGGCGATTCGTGCGCTTTCGGCAGCATCCTCCAGGAAAGACGCTGTCCAGTCGTCGGGCAGGGGCCATTCGTCGCTCGCGACCGTGGTTGCTTGCGTCGCTGTGGGTTCTCCTGCCTTCTCTCCTGCCATCCTCGCGTACATCTCGTTCGCATGTGCGTCCGCCTTTTCCAGGAAAGAGTCTGTCCAAAACGGTGGAATGGGCAGGTCGTCCATGTCAGGCGCGGTCGGCTGGGTAGCGCCATCGCATGTAGGGTTGTCGTCCATCAGAGTTAGATCCATGTTCCACACCGCAACTCCTCCCCCTATCGTACACTGCTGTGTCACAATGTTCGTCACAAATCGCCATCATCGGCGCCTGCTCAGAGTCATCAACTGCACCCTACCTGGCCCCATACTTACTTAGCCAACGTGTACCACCGTGCTTTGTACCTCACTTCTACCTCACAGTACCACTCTGTTCTTTCGTCCAACCACTCTCCATCGCTCAGCCATCCTAGACCCAGTCCCGCCCCCGTAATCCGACTTCCCATAGATCAACCTGTGACCCACGTCACAGTCACACGCTGCGTCACTCCCTCGGTGATTGCCATGATCAGCGCCTGATCGCGTTCTCCCCACGTGGGGCCACGATGTTCGATGGCTGCTCGGCGCTTGATCACTCTCTCTTACCGTCATCCACCACAGTCGCTAGCCCTGCCTTCCCTTACCTCTCATGGCCCCTGTTCGCATTGTCAAGGGTGTGTCTGTGGTCCTATGTGGGTACTTGTCCGATACATTCTGCTGTGTTAGCGCTGCTCTGATTGTGATGCTCATTCATTATCGCCCTCCAGGTCCTGCCCATGAGGCCTACATCCGCGGACTTCCTTCTCCCCCCATCTTACAGGGGCTTCGCTACGGGTATTCCCACGACCCGCCCGCCAGTTACCCTGCCCATCGGCACGTCCACCCTCCATCTACGTCCAAATCCTATTTCTTCAATGTCTCGGTCTGGGCCTCCCACCCTCCTCCTCAAGGCGATGCCTTCGGAGAACCCGGTGACCTGTGGATTGTCGTCGGGCAACCGTGCATTCTCTACCTCCGACGGTCCCTTTGCAGGGATACATCATGCCCTCACATCACCTGTACATGGACACCGATGGCCCCCTCGTCGCTTCCCAAAGGACACGTCGCTCACCCGCTGTTCCCTGACCGGCTCCTCTCCATCCAGTCTTTCCATTTCAGCTACGTCGCTGAGAGTACCCAGCGTCGCCACCGTCGCGGTTTAACTCCCTCCGCCGACAATCATGCATTCTTGTCATGCATGTACACAAAGCTCACCGAGTTCCTGGCCCAACACCCTCATGTCGATGATCCACCCGTGTCATCTGAGGCCGTCACCGCGTCCACTAACTTCTCCCCCGGATCCTGGGCGCAGGAGGGCGACTTTGTCCACATTCTTGCCCTCATCGTCTCTGGCGTCCCCGCACCTCCCCAGCCCCACCCGGCTGTTTCTCTGTCAAACACCTGTCCCGCTCCGTCCGCCGACACTCGTCCGTCCGCCGACACTCGTCCGTCCGCCGACACTTGTCCGTCCGCCGACACTCTTCCGTCTACCGACACTCGTCCTTCCGCAGACACTCCGTCCGCCGACCCCGCTCCGTCTAACTCCATCCCTCCACCCAACAACCCTAATCATGGATTAACTCCACCCTCCACCGTTCTCCCTATACCCACTTGCAACGCGCCCGCGCCCTCTAATCATCCTGAGGATCAAGTTCTCGATCCTCAGCAAGCGCTGTTCTCCGACGGTAACGCCTAACCCCCTACTAAAGCATTCGTATCTATTCAACTCACCACTCTCCTCTGCCTTCCCATCGTCTGCAGCCATCCGTCCTGTAGATTGTCATCTTGCACCATCTCCTGACGATCCGACCTTCCCTCCCGGCGTCGCTACCGTCCAGTGGTTCAACGGGCTGGAGACCGTCCTCCCTTTTGTTCCTCATCCTCATCATGCTCCCGGTGAGGAGGTGAGAAAGCTCCTCAGCTTCTCATCGCCGCCCTTCATCTGATCTCTGACCTTCCATACAGTCACCGGACGTTCGTTGGGTTCGCTGGGCTGCTCGCGTCTCTACTGATGCTACTGTCTCCCCCGCCCCCGGCGTTCCCCCTCCTGTGCATCTCGTCCCTCTCCCACCCTCCAACCCTTACCTCGTTGGTCAGGCGCGCATTGACCTGGTTAACGACATCCGTCACACGTTAGCCAGTGGGCGATGCGTCGTCGTCCAGAACGTCCCAGAACAGCACGATTGGGAGTGGAACCGACGGACCTTCACCCAGCTCACCGGCTCCCTTCACACTCAGTTGGATTGGACCGGTAAGAGCCCAGACCGTAATGCTACCTTCCTCACACTCATTCCAATCACCTCCGCTCACAACAGATGCTGCCGCTCGCCGAGACGGTCTTCGCACGGGAACCAGTAACATACACGACACGGACACGGTGCTCACCTTTATGGATCGCGCTGCTGATCGCCATAGCTGTCTCAACGTCTTGGACATCCCACTCTACTCAAACATGCGCCCATACTTTGTCGAGTCAGTCACCTTATCGTTCTCCCTCGCTCCTCGTCTCGCTGACCTGTCCTCACGCGTACTACGCCTTCCTTTCCAATCAGGGAAGTATCTGACGATTTTCATGCCATGCGCATCACTCGTAATGTCGGCTATACTTCCAAGGCTAGTCTGTCCGACCCTGGTTCTCAGCGTACAGCCCCACAGACACTACTGGCTGACACGCTTCGCATGACCGCTTGGGCTCTTGCCACCACCGGCGGCTTCATAACCCACTTCCATCACGACTCCAACGGCGCCGCGACTTGGGCCACCGTCTCATGTGGCGCGAAGATCTGGACCATCCTCACTCCGCGCTCTCAAGATCCTGACGTGCTCATGAGGTCCCTCATGTTGGCCGCTCAGATCGATCACTTCGCGGATCCCACCCAGCTGGAGGAATTCTTCTGGGTAACTTCGGTCGTCCTCGAGCGCGGCTCCGTGCTGTGAGCATTCGTCATCCATGTCCCTATTTCACTCTCACCCTCTCACGTTCGTTTGCCCTGTATTGTCAGACTCCAACCTCCAGGCCAGTTCCACTTGGTCTATACTCCCGTTAACACCATTGCATACGGCGGACACCTTCTGCTGTACGACACCCTTCATCAGACCCTCCTCACCCGCCGTGTCGAGCGGCTTACGGACCACGTCGGCACTAATGCCTCTCACCCCGCCATCGATCGCATGCTGTCGCGTATGGCCATCGCCCTGAGGTTTCTCCGCGGTCATGAGTGTGAGTGCCCTCCCTCCCAAGTCACTCGATCTTGTTTTGCTTACATTCTTTAGTCAACGTCGTTCACTTCGACAATCTATGTGAACTTGTTATTCACGGGTCGTCGTTCTACCACGTCTTCCCGCTGTCGGAGTCAGACCCTCCCTTGTCTTCTCCTGAGACAAATACCGACGAACCCGACGACGCCGTCGCCACCGGTGCCAAGCGTGTTCGTAACCCCGTCCAAGCACCTCGGCCCTCTAAGCGAGCCAGATCCACCACCACCGGCAAGTCGCGCACGAAGTCCCGCGGTGCAAAGGCCAAGGTGACCACTCCGCTCGAGACTGAGGCGGATTGGGAGCGGCTATCGGCGCTGCATGTCCTCGCCGCGATATCGGACATGCGGGGTATTCCCTTTCCCAACGCCCAATCCCCGTCGCCGCCCATGTGGTCCTTGACTTCCCCTCCCCTCCCACTCACTATACCGAACATCGACCCGCTCTTGCCACCCCAGGACATTCCCCGCCTGGAGCAGCTGGCGACACATGACCGCCGGCGTCTTCATAAGGAGATTTATAAATACATTCGCTCCCATTCTGCTCTCTCGGACCCGCATCATTCGCAGAACCCCTTTCTTCGCAACGTCTCACCTCTTTCTTCCCTCCCTTCCCCATCCTAGCATCCCTTCCATCCCGTCACCTTCCTCTTCCCTCCCATTCAGCCATCCTCCCTCTCTACCTTCTCTCTCTCCCTAGCCCTCACCACCCCCGTTCCGCTCGGCTCATGACCCCTGTCTATCCTTTACGCACTAACCCTCTGCCTTGATCTCTTCGCCTCCTTCCTCGTCACCATCCTTCCCGTTCTCCCCTTGAAATCCATCTCTTGCCGTCGCTCTCACTCATGCCCTCGTCGTTCCACCGACTCGTCTTCTATAGCATCCTTTTGTAATGCCTCGATATCCCTCCTGCCGGACCTCCTTCCTACTCGGTCAGGGTTCGTGCAGTGGTACATTCGTTCGATATGTTCGTACTCTCTGCTCTAACGCTATCCCCCGTCTCGTTCAAACGGGATTCTCCAGCTACATACGGTGCCCGGTAGTCCCGCAGCAATACACGATTCTTTTTCCGCCGCTCATCTCCAGAACTCTCTTCAGCAGGCCGTATGCCCTCCTCCGCTCCTGTCCCGAATGAACCGCCATCGTCTCTTGAAAGCGCCTCTCAATCCATCCCTCCACTTCGTCCGCCTGCGGCCGTGCTCCTGTTCTCTCCGCGATCCTCGCTTTCAGCGTGATGTCTTCAAAAGACAGCGGAGTCTTCTTCGCCAACTGCGGCCAGCCTCGCTGCACTGGCAAAACGAGCAGCTTGTCCCACAACCTCTCACCTGGGTGAGCGTCCTCTGCAGGTCCTTCTCCCATTGCGTGCTTCACCGTCGCGTCGTTCGCCGCTCGCTGTTCCTCCACCGAGCCCACTGGTGTGACACACGCGCGATGATACCATCTCGCACACTGTTCGCACCATAGGATGACCTCCCGCTCTGGCTCGTACCATCCGCCTTGTGGACATGTTGACGTACACATTCTCTCGATCGTCTACCCCAACAATGTTAGCTTTCGGCTCCCAATCTCTCCACTCCCGTTACTTACCGACATATCCACCCTATAGTTTGCTTCACCCGCACCTCTCTTCGCTACCTCAAGCGTCACATCCGTTCGCAACCACATCATCCCTGGCACGATCGGGTCTGCCACTGTCGCGCGTGGCTCGAACTGTACAACCCGCACCTCTCTGATGATCTCTGATCCCCATCCGATCCCATTGATCCCTGTGTACACCCACTGGTTCGCGCCTGACGTCACGGTCTCTCGTCGAGTACCTCCTCGCATCTCAAGCTGGTCGCTGCGTACGTCAGATGCGCGCACCAGCATCCACACCTCAAGCGCGATCTATTGGCATCTTCGTCAGTATAACCTCCAACTCTGGCCGATCAATACGCTCACCTGTCCCCCTCGCTCGATCTGTCTGATCTCACCCACCCACACCCACACATTATCCCTCTTTCGCCCCCCCAACGTCGCCTGACCCATCTGATAACTGATCATATTCGTCAGCCCAATCCTTCGCTCTGTGGTGTCACGTACATCCCGCGTTTCACCACCTGCACACCGTTTACTACCGCTACCGATCAGCCCTGTTTCCTAACCTTTGTCCCTTCTGTCTGAACTCTTACCTCGACACTCTTCCATCACAACTCCTTCCTCCCACTCTCGCTGCCGCGGTTGTCTCTGGTTTGCCATTCGTCGATGTGTCATAGGTTTGGCAGACAGTGTATGGTTGGCGCTTAGAACCTTCTCGCACACTGCCTTTTGCAGTCTCCTTCCATCAATCCCACGAGACCCTTGATCCGGCATCCTCCGGTCGACCCGTCCTGATGCCATCACCTGCTGTTCCCTATATGCTTCCCCGGCTTCTCTCCCCGTGCGGTCGGCCGCACTCGACTCTCCCCCTCCCCTCACCCCAGTGCGGTCGGCCGCACTCGACTGTCCCCTTCGATCACTTGTCCGAGCACCCAGTTCTCTCAGCCATCTCTCCCCCGCCAGCCTCTGCCGAATACGTCCACTTCCTAATATCACCTTATCGACTTAATCCACTATCCATCGTTCCCCATTAGCACCCTACTTGCTATTCGTCTCTCCACCGCTCCGACCTCTTAGGGTTTAGGGTTACAACAGGTACGTGCTCCCCTTCCACCGGCACAACGCCGAGAGATGCACCGTCAGTGGCTACATCTTCCTCTGTCCACCCCATGTCGCGGCCAAACATGCATCTCGGTCCCCTTATTTCAACAAGCTCTTCTCATCACCCTTGTTCTCACTGTAACACCACACGACCTCTCCGTCCTCTCGTTCGACCTCGTGCCTCTCGCAACCTTTGCCGGACTACCTCATCATCCCACATTCCGTTGCAGTGAATTCCTGTTCATTTCGCTCCTTAATCCTGTTGCTTCATCCACCTACTGCATGTCGTTCCACGCCTTCTGCTGGCAGCACTCCGACCGCCCACTTCAGCTGCTCAGCGCCAGCCCGATCGTCATTTGCTCAGCGCCAGCCCGCTCGTCATTTGCTCAGCGCTCCTCTGATCGTCATTTGCTCGGCGCTTGATCTACTGGCTGCTCCGCGCTTGATCCGGTGTCCGATCGGCCTCGAGCCGATCCCTGCACAGCTCTAGATCACACTGTGATCGGTGCCTAACTTTCATTTTGATCGCCGCTCGATCTGACGTCTCATCGGTCCGACTCCCCGTATGCTGTGCAATCGGCGCCTGATCGCTGGGCTGATCGGCGCTTGATCGTCCGGTTCTCGTTCCCTGTTCGTCGCTCGATCATTGGGCTTATCGGCGCTTGATCGACTTGGCGATCGGCGCTTGATCACTTCCCCTCCGTCGTCTGCCATAGGCATCATTGCTTGCAATCATGGATACAAACTTACACCTCCAACGTTACATGCTGTCTCAACTGCGACGGTAGGTCAGATGACGTGTGACTGGAAGCACCTGTACACCACACGGTGAGCTGGAATCCGCTCCAAAGCCTCTTCCAACAACTCCATCGCCTTCGCCTCGTCGTCTTTATCCAGGACCGCTCCATTCGAGATCAGGTTCTCGCTCACCCAGTCGTCCACGTCGTCCGGGCAGCCCCCCATATCGTGCTGTACCTCAGCCGCCAGCAAGAGCTCCTCGAACGACAGCGGCGTACCTAGAGCGACCTCTGGGATGTGTCGCTGCACCAGCATCACGACCAACTTCCCCCACCGCACCTTGTCCTCTTCAGCCCCCTCGCCAAGGTCGTCCTTCAACCTCCGAGGGAGAGCGTCGCCTTGATACTTGCGCATCCTTGACAACACCCCGAGCGGCGTCAGACAGTCCCTGTGGTACCACACTTCGCACTCTGGGCATCTGATCAGCACGTCGCGCTCGGGCTCGTAGTGCTGATCGTGAACGCAGCACTCCTCGTCGCATGCGGACCAAGTCGCCTGCTCGTATATGTCAGATCAACGCCAGCCCTTTCGCAGAGCTGTTACTCACCGATGCGTCTGTCTCGTACACCGGTTTCCCTTTGTGCCACGACTTCAGGTCCAGCCGAACGTCGGTCCGTAGCCACAGCATCTCTGGCAGAATCACGGCCATGTCCGGCCGTTCCGGGGTGAAGACGACCACCCTTCCCTCCTCGATGAGATCCCGAGCCCACACCAACGCGTCGATGTTCGTCAGCACACACTGCCACTCGCCCCGCACATAAAACTCACGCGGCAGCCCATCGTCGCTGGGGCATAGCCGCCCCTCCTTCAGATTGGACACCTCGCTCCCTCGCTCCACCAACGACACGCGTGCCACGCCCTATTCTCTCAGTCAATCCCCGATCGATCAGTCTACGTTTGAGACTCACCTTCTTTTCATCCTTTGAGAGCTTCAACTCCTCCACATAAACCAGTACGTCCGTCCCGATGAAGTGAGGTTTGAATGCCACTCTTGCCATCCGCCATCTGTCCCCGCCGTGACCAACGTCCTGTCAGCAGTTGCTGGGACACAGCATTCACGGTGCCGTGATACGTACACCTCGCCCTTGCATATGTCGCCTTGCTGCACTGTCAATAACGTCAGTGCCATGTCCGCCCCTCCCGGTCGTCGACACTTACGTTCCAGGCTCTCCACTTCTGTTGCTCGCGCAAACATATCGGTCCGCGGCGGTTGTCGATCCGCGGCCTCCATTGGCTACACCTTCCCGCAGTTACACAGATGTATAGCGTTTCAGAGATGTAAAGCGTTGAGTTGATCAGCGACAAGCATCAAAGCAGGGACAGTCTGTGCTGCAGTGCAACCTCGGCGTTGGTCAACAACGTGAATTTCCCACAGGTCACGTGCTTCGATGCCACATGGATCCGGATCATGTCGGCTTCGAAACGGCACCTGGTCCTTCAGTTTGGTGCATTTCCGAAGCCGACATCCCCCGGCCGCACACCTATAGGTGGTTACACATATACGCTCAACCAGTCCACGCACACATCTCACCATTCTGTCACGCTTATATCTAAGTACACTTCACTCTCCCAGCCTGAGTCACCCCTCCGCTCCGTATCCTCACAATCCTTACCCTCATTTTCCCCACCCGCCTACACGACATGACCGCGCGGACACTCGTACACCATTCGCTTGCTCGGTCCTTCCCCTACCACCCTCCATAGCATCTCCTGAGCCTCCAGTCGGTCCACGTCCGAATGGATGGACATAGTCGTGTTGAACTCCCTCGTAATCCATTCTCCAATGTTCGTCGGCGGAGCGTTCCGTTCTTCATGTTCGCGTCTAGCCTTCAGTACAATCTCCTCTAGGGAGAACGGCCCTCGAAGGTAGATGTGCGGCAATCTTCTCTGGACCGCTAGGGCGATCAGGTTGGCCCACCGCCCATGCCACACGTCGTCCGGCTCGGTAGGTTGATACTTCAACAGCTCCGGCACTCGCTCCTTGTCGAACCTCAGGAGAGTGCTCAGCGGCCCTAACATGTCAATGCACGCCTCGTGGTACCACCGCCGGCACTCTTCGCACCAGAGCACTACGTCCCTTTCCGGGTCGTATGTACCCATCGCCGCGCACCGCTCCTGGCATATCTCCTCCATCGTCTGTCCATAGTCAGTTTCCCCCTCTGTAGGCGAACTACATTGAGGCTCACCCTAACGTCTACCCAGTATTGCGTCGTATCGTCCGCGCCTCCACCTCTCGCCAGCGTTACATCAGTCCTCAGCCACAGCATGTCGGACAGCACCGGATCGGCCGAAGCGACCGCAGGATTGAATGCGACGATCGGGGCTTCTTCTATGAACTCCGAACCCCATGCGTATGTGCTGATGTCCGTGTACACCGCTTGCCTTGCACCGCTAACGAAGAACTCCCGCGGAGCCACCCCGTTTCCAACAATGTCATCCGTGTTGATCTCGCATACCTCCTGGACGAGGTATACCTCCATAACTGGCTATAACATCAGTCAGCCCGGGTTCCTTTGCGTTGAGTGTACTCACCAGTCCCTCCTTCTTCGTCAAGCGTATCTGGTCCACGTACACCCACACGTCGTTCATTCTGTCTCCACCAAATATCACGTTCTGGATCAGCCAGCTGCCGTCCCGCCGCCCCGCATAAGTCTCGTCTCTGTCATATTCCCAACTCGTCTGCTGCGGCTTACATTTCCCCGACGTTCACAGTTATGTGGCCATTAACTCCTGTATCGATACATCGTCGTCGTCGTCCCCATTGAGGATTTTTACCCACTCACCTTCATACGTCACTGTCTCCATCGGTGTCGCTCGCATCCACAAATCCTGTCTGGGCTTCTGTGTTTGAGACATGTCGGTTGTGCCTGGTGGTCGGTGACGCGTCCAAGTTGGTGATGACCTCAGCACATATGCACGTGGTTGCCACGTTCCCTCTTGTTTGTACACCGTGTTTGTATACTCATGTTTGTACACTCGCTCACACCACGACCCAGGTTCGACCACCGAGTATACCTAACCCCACCCGTTGTACATGCTCGCTATCGACGTTTACATCAAGTGTTTCTTAGGGCACCGGAACATCACCGTCTCGTTCGAGTCCTTCTCCAACAGCCGCTTCAGCACCCGACGCACATCCTTCCTACGCTCCGCCTCATAGGACGGGTGTTGCTCCCTGATCGCGGTCGCAATCCAGTCCTTCATGTTCCTCGGGACCTCTCCGGTCTCCTGATACTGCTCGCGAGCTTTGACGATGATCCGCTCGAAAGACAGTGGCGTGCCTTTGTAGTCCTGTGGCCAGTGCCTTTGCAGAGGGAGCGCCAGCAGCCTTCCCCACATCGTAGCGTTCTCGCTGGCAGCGCTCGCATCGCTTCCTCCGTAGTTCAGCCAGTCCTGGATCTTGTCTTCCTTCTCCGCTCGGAACCACCCCAGGGTCGCGAAGGGCTCCACGCAGTCGATGTGGAACCACTTCCGGCAGTCTTCGCAGTACCGCACCACGTCCCTCTCAGGGCGATAGTTTCGGCGGTGCACGCATTCTCTGCCGCACATCGAGAGCATGTTCTGTAAACCATTTGTCAGCCATCCGCGTTTGGTATATATATCATCTTTGTCGCTCACACTGAGATCCATCGCGTAAGTCGCCTGTCCGCCCTTCCAACTCACCACGCTCAACGTCATGTCCGTTCGAATCCACGGCATTCCCGAGAGTATCACGTCAGCACGCGTTCGCAGAGGCTCAAGCACACCAACCTCCACCTTCTCAACCAGGTCGCTCCCCCAGATTCGCCCGGTCACGTCTGTCAGCACGTATTGTTCGTGCCCGTCGACGAAGATCTCGCGACCACCCTCAGCGTGCGGTTCCAGCTGGTCGATTGACAGCTGTCGACAGGAAACTACAAGCCTTATCTCCAAGGCCACCTGTGTGTCGTCGCTCGTTAGTCCACCATCTCGTTCACCACTATGTCCTTGACACGCACCTTCCGATCCGCCTTGGTGATCCCTATCACCTCGATGCGCGCCAGGATGTCGCGCATATGCTGGTTCCGAAGATCCGCCTGTCTCACCTGCCAACTGTGTAGATACGCCTCAGTCCCGTTATGCATCCTCAGCGATGCGTTCTCTTACATCTCGTGCACCTTGATGTCGTGCGCTCCACCTGCACAGGACACACGCTAGTCAGATGCTTCGCCTAAGTACTCTGCCTCCGTATACTCACTTGTGGCCTCTTCGACCTTCTGCGTCCGCCTGAAGAGATCCTTCCTCGGCCCTTTCACGCTTGCACTCATCTTCGCCCGTGACGTTGTTCGTGAGTCCGTTCGCTTAGCCGTCGCTTGAGTGCCGCCTAGTAAGACGCAGATCGGAGATGTACGACGTAGAGTGTGGTCACCGACCACGATGGTCAATGGTAGAGACAGAAGTGGTCTCGCTCCGCCCACTCGACGCGTCAGCGCTTTCCCGAACATCACGTGCTCATGACATCAACCCCCAACCCCAACTTGGCCCGCCTCTGGAGTCTCAATACTGCTATTAACACCCCTTCTACCTGCGACAGTCAAGATATTTGGTTGTACTTTCGCACATTCCCAACTCTTCCGTACAGCCTTCCTGCCTGGCTACTGCTCGCGAACATTCGTCCTCGCTCACCACTCATCGCGCTCACAGTCCACCCACCGCGTACAGTTGTCTGAGCACGTCCACACTGTTGCGTAGTCCCACGTTCAGGAATGGCTCGTCCACCTCGCAAGGGTGCCGGCAAACCGGACATCGAGCTGCAGTACCCTGCTGAACATCATCCACCGCCGTCCCGTCCTCCTCCCCGTTCTCGTCAAACTCCGGGTAGCTCAGCTCGACTTCGTCTATACTCATCATCATCACTACGTCTCCCTCCTCCACGAGAGCCGTCTCATCTAGGTCCCTTTGGACTTCTGCTCGCCTGTGTTCGCTCGCGCACCCCTCGCATATGTTGTGACCGCACCTGTAGCTGTTCGCGATGGTTTGGGTAACGTATGGTTAACTCTTTGCAGCCACTCACCTGTGTGTCACTTCGCCCATGCACACCGGACACCGCAGTTCATCTTGTAGCTGTCGCAACAGCCGGCCCATTTCCTGCGCAGGTGACCCAAGCTCGTTACCTCTCTGACACTTCACTTGTGAACTTCACCCCACTTACCAATCCCCGTGTCTCGTCCAGACTACCCCAGCTTTCGTTATCCCCGGTGTCAGGCCTCTGTCGTTTCGCTCCAACTCAGTACACACCGCTCCCTGATGATCTCCTTCCTGCGCACCTTGAAATTGCCTATACGCTCATCACCTGTAGTAGCCGATGTTGTGCTTCCTATACGTTCTATACTGCACCGTCCCAGCGCTCTTGCCAATCGGCACTATGGCGAGTCAGTCAGCCTTAAGCCACGTTGCTGCGCTCCAACGCCCACCTGGTCCTCCTCTGACATTCCCCTTATCCATCTTTCAATTTCCGTAGTACACCACTTATTCTCCATGCCTCGCCGAATTCACAAAGCGATTTCAAGTATGAGACACCGATGTCAGTGCGCGAGCGAGAGATGATCAGACGCCCATCCGCTGGCAATCAGGCGCTGATCTCCTGATGATCAGCCGCCCATCACCACGTGTCGCACGGCAACTTCCGCCTGCCACATCTATCCCTACACGCTCTCAACACGCTCTCCCCTGACGTCCGGGTTCACTACCTACCTATCGACACTGTTGAACAGTATATCCACCGGTTTTTGTCTCCTCCTACGTCGCGCAGGCTCCCCGGTCGTCCATCCTTTACGATGCGCATCGCCAGCGACACACTAGCTCCTTCTCGTCTTCACTCTCCACCATAGCAGGGCCCAAGCCCACCGAACCTCTGAGCCTCCTCCACCATATGTTTGTGGTAAAATTGGACTCCAATTATTGTATTATTATTGTATTTTCTGTACCTTTCACAATTTCATTGCTCGCCGTCCGACAGTCCAGTCGCTCACCCTCGCTCACCCTCGCTATTCCCTCGTTCGACACCCCACCGTCTCCCATCGACTGTCGTACCATGTCTCTTAGCGAAACCCAAATCACCGGCACACCACTGTGATGCCTGTAAGGCAGAGTGCTCTATACCCTCCACGCCGCACGGTTGGCAGGCGGAGAGAGCATGTCGTCGCTAAATAGGCATCTTTCATCATTCACGTCAGATCCCACCATCGCATGGTGCTCTGTCTGTCATCGGTTAGTATCACACAAAAACTGCCCCTCTCCTTCTGCATGTTGCTCCACAGTGATATTCGGCTGAAATCTGCGTTCCTACATCACTTTCACCAAACTTAGGGTCATGGTGTTTGTCTCTGATCGTAACTCCGCACTGTTCTCTTCACAGAGTCAGCACCCGCCAAGGCTCACACAACACCCATGGGCCAAACCAAGCACATTCTCATAGAATACCTGCCGGGGTGACGCTACCACACCACACAATCAATTTCTCACTGCTCATCCCGGCTTCATTCTATTGTCACCCTTGTCCGCACCATCTCCCCCAGTCATCGCTCATATTGACAGGGCCTAAAGGTAATTCAGCTCCGGGTTGGAGCAAGGTCAGAGCTGGAATTGTATAGTGTTTTTGTTATATATTGTTCTTATGGTGCTCTTGCGGATAGTATTCTACTACAGTCTCTCAGTATGAACGCTGCGCGGCGCGCCTCGCCGCACTGTATGTCGGTGTCAGCCAACTGCGGCCTGCCGCACTGTGTACCACCGTGGCCTGCTGCACCCCGTGTGATATGGGCTCGTGGTCCACTGCGGCCAGCCGCACAGTACTCCACTACAGTCTGGCCAAGTGTCTTACACTGCGGCTTGCCGCACTGTACGTCACACTGGACATGCTCATCTCATCTCATCTCATGTACCTTGCTGCTCTCAGCGCTCAAGTCAGACCACTGCGGCCGACCGCACTCACATCCCCTGCCACCTGTCATATTACACCACTGCCTCGCATGTACTCATTAGGCTTCAAACAAGCGCCCTCACTACTATGTGTGCCGCTGCCCTCAGCGCTCAAGTGAGACCACTACGGCCGACCGCACTCGCATCTCTGCGGCCGACCGCGCTCACATCCCTGCGGCCAGTACTACCACCCCTCTTATTAGACCACTGCAGCGCACAATTGATTGATTGGTTGAGCACTATTATTATAATAAATCACTTCAATCTGATCAGTAAGTTCATTTATTAGTCAAGTAAGTGTCTACGCCCACGCCCTCAGTCGCTGTCTCCAGCGCTCAAGTCAGACCACTGCGGCCGACCGCACTCGCATCTCTGCGGCCGACCGCGCTCACATCCCTGCGGTCAGTACTACCACCCCTCTTATTAGACCACTGCAGCGCACAATTGATTGATTGGTTGAGCACTATTATAATAAATCACTTCAATCTGATCAGTAAGTTCATTTATTAGTCAAGTCTTATTAGATCACTGTATTTATCGCATCCTTCACAACTCATAATCTGATTTACTGTCAAACCATCTTCCGAATAAGCATCGGCACGCCCTCAGTATGTGCCTTGCTCCGCTGAGCGCTCAAGTGCTCCAGTGCGGCCGACCGCACTCGAACCACTGCTGCCTGCCTGCCCCAACATTCATATCATTATATCATCAAACATCTTCAATCTTCCCCGCTTATCTGTACAGTCCCAACATCATCGAAGCAAGTGTATACACCTCCACCCTTACTACCAGCATGATGTGTGCCGCTGCCGGCGTGCCGGTGCCCTGAGCGCTCAAGTCACACCACTGCGGTGGACCGCACTCGCATCCCTGCCTGCTCTCCCATAACTCATCTTATTAGACCACTGCAGCACCTTTGGTATTGATTTGTCGTTCACACTTTCAATCAATTGATTCACAGCTAATGGCTTCAATCAATTGATTGATCTGAATCTGATTTAGAGTCCAACCATCTTCCGAATAAGTGTCAGCACCCCCTCCGTATGTGCTGCTCCGCTGAGCGCTCAAGTGCTCCAGTGCGGCCGACCGCACTCGCACCTCTGCGGCCGACCGTGCTCACATCCCTGCAGCCTGTACTACCACTCGTTTTATATTACACCACTACCTCGCCTGTATAACCACTGTATAGAATCCATATACTACTGGCTTCAAACAACCACCCTCACTACTATGTGTGCCGCTGCCCTGAGCGCTCCAGTCAGACCACTGCGGCCGACCGCACTCACATCCCTGCGGCCTGTACTACCATTCATCTTATTAGACCACTGCAGCGCATAATTTGCACACTATTATGATATAATGAATCCATCGCTTCCATCTGATCAAGTCCATTTATTGGTCGAGTAAGTGTCTACCCCCACGCCCTCAGTCGCTGTCCTCAGCGCTCCAGTCTGACCACTACGGCCGACCGCACTCGCATCTCTGCCTTCTCTCCCACACCCTCACTCGTTGCCCTCAGCGCTCAAGGCTGACCACTGTGGCCGACTGCATTATTCACATCTTTGCGGCCTGTTCCGATGCCACTCCAGACCACTGCGGATGCGTCAGTACATCAGTACACGGAATAAGTAGTTGTGAAATGATATTGTATGCGCTGTTGGTCTTGGGTCAACCTCTGGTGCCTGAGCACTAGGACACGAGTCATACACCTGTCGCCCTTTAGGGTGGCTGCTGCGCCCCCGGGTCAGTCCCCTCTTGCGACGACAGGGTACGAGCGGTAATACCTCACCGCCTGTCAGCACACCCCCGGCCCTGAGGTTAACACGACTCCCGCAGCGCATACGTGATACATGCGAAGGGGGATCATGATGACAGAGAGAATGTGCTAATCGTCGCCTTGAGTTGAGAGGTCCGGGTCCAGTAGCTCGACGTTGCCAAACGTGGTGACCAACCGCCGCGTGTACTAGTATTGATATTCATATACTCATGGCTTCAAACACCCTCCCTACTAGTATGTCTGCTGTTGCCCTGAGCGCTCAAGTCAGACCATGGCGGCGGACCGCACTCGCATCTGTGCGGCCTGTTCTACCACTCATCTTATTAGCCCCCTGGAGCGCACGATCAATATCAATTGAACACTATTGAACACTATTATGATCAATATGGCTTCAAGAGGATCTGTCAATTCATCCATCATCGTCCAAGTAACTGTCTACACCCACGCCCTCACTACCAGCATGTGTGCCACCTTGCCGCTGCCCTGAGCGCTCAAGTCAGACCACTGCGGCCGACCACACTCGCATACCCTGCTGCCTGTCATGGATTACACCACTGCCTCGCCTGTATAATCACTATATAGAAACCATATACTAATGGCTTCAAACAACCGCACTCACATCCCTGCCGCCTGTACTACCACTCATCTTATTAGACCACTGCAGCACACAATCAGCCGACCGCACTCGCATCTCTGCGGCCGACCGCACTCACATCCCCTGGCACCTGTCATATTACACCACTGCCTCGCATGTACTCATTAGGCTTCAAACAAGCGCCCTCACTACTATGTGTGCCGCTGCCCTCAGCACTCAAGTCAGACCACTACGGCCGACCGCACTCGCATCTCTGCGGCCGACCGCGCTCACATCCCTGCGGCCAGTACTACCACTCATCTTATTAGACCACTGCAGCGCACAATCAATCAATTGAACACTATTATGATATAATGAATCCATCGCTTCAATCTGATCAGTAAGTCCATTTATTGGTCGAGTAAGTGTCTACGCCCACGCCCTCAGCTGTCCTCAGCGCTCCAGTCTGACCACTGCGGCCGACCGCACTCACATCTCTGCCTCCTCTCCCACGCCCTCACTCGCTGCCCTCAACGCTCAAGCGCTCAAGGCCGACCACCCCGCCCGACCGCACTCGGACCACTTCTGCCTGTCCTACCACTCTTCTCATGCAGCACACTGTATATCATCATTTGTTGTTTACGCTTTCAAACAATCACTATATCAATCACTATATATCGCTTCTCAATTATTGATCTATCATCTGATCAGTCGAATCGTCCAAGTAAGTGACTACACTCACGCCCTCACTCGCTGCACTCAGCCCTCAAGGCTGACCACCGCGGCCGACCACCGCGGCCGACCGCACTTTCGGCCCTTCATTTCACATTTCACACGAATGCACTGCAGCCCTCCAAACCCCAAGTCACATCAAGAGAATGTGGTGCGTACATAGAAACCAATACCACAGATGTCGTTTCGCAATCTCGCCCCTTCTATGTCGTCCCCGCCCTCAGTGCATCCTCCGCCGCCGCCTGGTCCACCAGCTCCTCAATCACGGGAGGGACGCCTGCAGGGAGGTTGATCGCCCGCCGGCGATTGACCGCCACGTCCGCCGACCTCCAATAAGTACAACAGGCCCTGGCACACAATGTAAGCGATCTCAACCGGTTGGAGTTCTGAAAGCGCTCACCCGGTCAAGTGGTTGGCACACCTTGATTTGGAGCCGCATGAGGTGCACTTTGAAGTGGTAGTCGAGCATGCACTTGTACGCACTGGCAACGTCTGGCTCGGTGAGCATTCCTTCACCGCGGCGCAGGCGCTCCTTCACTGCGATCGGGATCGCGGGGGACATCAAGT
>JABYQQ010000046.1:0-23722 GCA_022605405.1 Earliella scabrosa
CCACACTAACGCTCCAACCCTTCCGCTCTAACACGTCAACCCAACGCTCTAGCCCTCGCCCTCTAACTCGTTTACCCAACGCTTACCTCCAACACTTCAACCCGTAACACTCCAACCGTCGTCCCTAACACTTCAACTCTACGCGTTAACCCAGCACTCTAACGTCGCACACTAACGCTCTGACCCTCGTCCCTAACACGTTAACAAAACACTTCAACTCGTCCCTAGCACGTAAACCCAACGCTCTGACCCTCGTCCTTAACGCTTCGACCCTCGCACACTAACGCTCCAACCCTTCCGCTCTAACACGTCAACCCAACGCTCTAGCCCTCGCCCTCTAACTCGTTTACCCAACGCTTACCTCCAACACTTCAACCCGTAACACTCCAACCGTCGTCCCTAACACTTCAACTCTACGCGTTAACCCAGCACTCTAACGTCGCACACTAACGCTCTGACCCTCGTCCCTAACACGTTAACAAAACACTTCAACTCGTCCCTAGCACGTAAACCCAACGCTCTGACCCTCGTCCTTAACGCTTCGACCCTCGCACACTAACGCTCCAACCCTTCCGCTCTAACACGTCAACCCAACGCTCTAGCCCTCGCCCTCTAACTCGTTTACCCAACGCTTACCTCCAACACTTCAACCCGTAACACTCCAACCGTCGTCCCTAACACTTCAACTCTACGCGTTAACCCAGCACTCTAACGTCGCACACTAACGCTCTGACCCTCGTCCCTAACACGTTAACAAAACACTTCAACTCGTCCCTAGCACGTAAACCCAACGCTCTGACCCTCGTCCTTAACGCTTCGACCCTCGCACACTAACGCTCCAACCCTTCCGCTCTAACACGTCAACCCAACGCTCTAGCCCTCGCCCTCTAACTCGTTTACCCAACGCTTACCTCCAACACTTCAACCCGTAACACTCCAACCGTCGTCCCTAACACTTCAACTCTACGCGTTAACCCAGCACTCTAACGTCGCACACTAACGCTCTGACCCTCGTCCCTAACACGTTAACAAAACACTTCAACTCGTCCCTAGCACGTAAACCCAACGCTCTGACCCTCGTCCTTAACGCTTCGACCCTCGCACACTAACGCTCCAACCCTTCCGCTCTAACACGTCAACCCAACGCTCTAGCCCTCGCCCTCTAACTCGTTTACCCAACGCTTACCTCCAACACTTCAACCCGTAACACTCCAACCGTCGTCCCTAACACTTCAACTCTACGCGTTAACCCAGCACTCTAACGTCGCACACTAACGCTCTGACCCTCGTCCCTAACACGTTAACAAAACACTTCAACTCGTCCCTAGCACGTAAACCCAACGCTCTGACCCTCGTCCTTAACGCTTCGACCCTCGCACACTAACGCTCCAACCCTTCCGCTCTAACACGTCAACCCAACGCTCTAGCCCTCGCCCTCTAACTCGTTTACCCAACGCTTACCTCCAACACTTCAACCCGTAACACTCCAACCGTCGTCCCTAACACTTCAACTCTACGCGTTAACCCAGCACTCTAACGTCGCACACTAACGCTCTGACCCTCGTCCCTAACACGTTAACAAAACACTTCAACTCGTCCCTAGCACGTAAACCCAACGCTCTGACCCTCGTCCTTAACGCTTCGACCCTCGCACACTAACGCTCCAACCCTTCCGCTCTAACACGTCAACCCAACGCTCTAGCCCTCGCCCTCTAACTCGTTTACCCAACGCTTACCTCCAACACTTCAACCCGTAACACTCCAACCGTCGTCCCTAACACTTCAACTCTACGCGTTAACCCAGCACTCTAACGTCGCACACTAACGCTCTGACCCTCGTCCCTAACACGTTAACAAAACACTTCAACTCGTCCCTAGCACGTAAACCCAACGCTCTGACCCTCGTCCTTAACGCTTCGACCCTCGCACACTAACGCTCCAACCCTTCCGCTCTAACACGTCAACCCAACGCTCTAGCCCTCGCCCTCTAACTCGTTTACCCAACGCTTACCTCCAACACTTCAACCCGTAACACTCCAACCGTCGTCCCTAACACTTCAACTCTACGCGTTAACCCAGCACTCTAACGTCGCACACTAACGCTCTGACCCTCGTCCCTAACACGTTAACAAAACACTTCAACTCGTCCCTAGCACGTAAACCCAACGCTCTGACCCTCGTCCTTAACGCTTCGACCCTCGCACACTAACGCTCCAACCCTTCCGCTCTAACACGTCAACCCAACGCTCTAGCCCTCGCCCTCTAACTCGTTTACCCAACGCTTACCTCCAACACTTCAACCCGTAACACTCCAACCGTCGTCCCTAACACTTCAACTCTACGCGTTAACCCAGCACTCTAACGTCGCACACTAACGCTCTGACCCTCGTCCCTAACACGTTAACAAAACACTTCAACTCGTCCCTAGCACGTAAACCCAACGCTCTGACCCTCGTCCTTAACGCTTCGACCCTCGCACACTAACGCTCCAACCCTTCCGCTCTAACACGTCAACCCAACGCTCTAGCCCTCGCCCTCTAACTCGTTTACCCAACGCTTACCTCCAACACTTCAACCCGTAACACTCCAACCGTCGTCCCTAACACTTCAACTCTACGCGTTAACCCAGCACTCTAACGTCGCACACTAACGCTCTGACCCTCGTCCCTAACACGTTAACAAAACACTTCAACTCGTCCCTAGCACGTAAACCCAACGCTCTGACCCTCGTCCTTAACGCTTCGACCCTCGCACACTAACGCTCCAACCCTTCCGCTCTAACACGTCAACCCAACGCTCTAGCCCTCGCCCTCTAACTCGTTTACCCAACGCTTACCTCCAACACTTCAACCCGTAACACTCCAACCGTCGTCCCTAACACTTCAACTCTACGCGTTAACCCAGCACTCTAACGTCGCACACTAACGCTCTGACCCTCGTCCCTAACACGTTAACAAAACACTTCAACTCGTCCCTAGCACGTAAACCCAACGCTCTGACCCTCGTCCTTAACGCTTCGACCCTCGCACACTAACGCTCCAACCCTTCCGCTCTAACACGTCAACCCAACGCTCTAGCCCTCGCCCTCTAACTCGTTTACCCAACGCTTACCTCCAACACTTCAACCCGTAACACTCCAACCGTCGTCCCTAACACTTCAACTCTACGCGTTAACCCAGCACTCTAACGTCGCACACTAACGCTCTGACCCTCGTCCCTAACACGTTAACAAAACACTTCAACTCGTCCCTAGCACGTAAACCCAACGCTCTGACCCTCGTCCTTAACGCTTCGACCCTCGCACACTAACGCTCCAACCCTTCCGCTCTAACACGTCAACCCAACGCTCTAGCCCTCGCCCTCTAACTCGTTTACCCAACGCTTACCTCCAACACTTCAACCCGTAACACTCCAACCGTCGTCCCTAACACTTCAACTCTACGCGTTAACCCAGCACTCTAACGTCGCACACTAACGCTCTGACCCTCGTCCCTAACACGTTAACAAAACACTTCAACTCGTCCCTAGCACGTAAACCCAACGCTCTGACCCTCGTCCTTAACGCTTCGACCCTCGCACACTAACGCTCCAACCCTTCCGCTCTAACACGTCAACCCAACGCTCTAGCCCTCGCCCTCTAACTCGTTTACCCAACGCTTACCTCCAACACTTCAACCCGTAACACTCCAACCGTCGTCCCTAACACTTCAACTCTACGCGTTAACCCAGCACTCTAACGTCGCACACTAACGCTCTGACCCTCGTCCCTAACACGTTAACAAAACACTTCAACTCGTCCCTAGCACGTAAACCCAACGCTCTGACCCTCGTCCTTAACGCTTCGACCCTCGCACACTAACGCTCCAACCCTTCCGCTCTAACACGTCAACCCAACGCTCTAGCCCTCGCCCTCTAACTCGTTTACCCAACGCTTACCTCCAACACTTCAACCCGTAACACTCCAACCGTCGTCCCTAACACTTCAACTCTACGCGTTAACCCAGCACTCTAACGTCGCACACTAACGCTCTGACCCTCGTCCCTAACACGTTAACAAAACACTTCAACTCGTCCCTAGCACGTAAACCCAACGCTCTGACCCTCGTCCTTAACGCTTCGACCCTCGCACACTAACGCTCCAACCCTTCCGCTCTAACACGTCAACCCAACGCTCTAGCCCTCGCCCTCTAACTCGTTTACCCAACGCTTACCTCCAACACTTCAACCCGTAACACTCCAACCGTCGTCCCTAACACTTCAACTCTACGCGTTAACCCAGCACTCTAACGTCGCACACTAACGCTCTGACCCTCGTCCCTAACACGTTAACAAAACACTTCAACTCGTCCCTAGCACGTAAACCCAACGCTCTGACCCTCGTCCTTAACGCTTCGACCCTCGCACACTAACGCTCCAACCCTTCCGCTCTAACACGTCAACCCAACGCTCTAGCCCTCGCCCTCTAACTCGTTTACCCAACGCTTACCTCCAACACTTCAACCCGTAACACTCCAACCGTCGTCCCTAACACTTCAACTCTACGCGTTAACCCAGCACTCTAACGTCGCACACTAACGCTCTGACCCTCGTCCCTAACACGTTAACAAAACACTTCAACTCGTCCCTAGCACGTAAACCCAACGCTCTGACCCTCGTCCTTAACGCTTCGACCCTCGCACACTAACGCTCCAACCCTTCCGCTCTAACACGTCAACCCAACGCTCTAGCCCTCGCCCTCTAACTCGTTTACCCAACGCTTACCTCCAACACTTCAACCCGTAACACTCCAACCGTCGTCCCTAACACTTCAACTCTACGCGTTAACCCAGCACTCTAACGTCGCACACTAACGCTCTGACCCTCGTCCCTAACACGTTAACAAAACACTTCAACTCGTCCCTAGCACGTAAACCCAACGCTCTGACCCTCGTCCTTAACGCTTCGACCCTCGCACACTAACGCTCCAACCCTTCCGCTCTAACACGTCAACCCAACGCTCTAGCCCTCGCCCTCTAACTCGTTTACCCAACGCTTACCTCCAACACTTCAACCCGTAACACTCCAACCGTCGTCCCTAACACTTCAACTCTACGCGTTAACCCAGCACTCTAACGTCGCACACTAACGCTCTGACCCTCGTCCCTAACACGTTAACAAAACACTTCAACTCGTCCCTAGCACGTAAACCCAACGCTCTGACCCTCGTCCTTAACGCTTCGACCCTCGCACACTAACGCTCCAACCCTTCCGCTCTAACACGTCAACCCAACGCTCTAGCCCTCGCCCTCTAACTCGTTTACCCAACGCTTACCTCCAACACTTCAACCCGTAACACTCCAACCGTCGTCCCTAACACTTCAACTCTACGCGTTAACCCAGCACTCTAACGTCGCACACTAACGCTCTGACCCTCGTCCCTAACACGTTAACAAAACACTTCAACTCGTCCCTAGCACGTAAACCCAACGCTCTGACCCTCGTCCTTAACGCTTCGACCCTCGCACACTAACGCTCCAACCCTTCCGCTCTAACACGTCAACCCAACGCTCTAGCCCTCGCCCTCTAACTCGTTTACCCAACGCTTACCTCCAACACTTCAACCCGTAACACTCCAACCGTCGTCCCTAACACTTCAACTCTACGCGTTAACCCAGCACTCTAACGTCGCACACTAACGCTCTGACCCTCGTCCCTAACACGTTAACAAAACACTTCAACTCGTCCCTAGCACGTAAACCCAACGCTCTGACCCTCGTCCTTAACGCTTCGACCCTCGCACACTAACGCTCCAACCCTTCCGCTCTAACACGTCAACCCAACGCTCTAGCCCTCGCCCTCTAACTCGTTTACCCAACGCTTACCTCCAACACTTCAACCCGTAACACTCCAACCGTCGTCCCTAACACTTCAACTCTACGCGTTAACCCAGCACTCTAACGTCGCACACTAACGCTCTGACCCTCGTCCCTAACACGTTAACAAAACACTTCAACTCGTCCCTAGCACGTAAACCCAACGCTCTGACCCTCGTCCTTAACGCTTCGACCCTCGCACACTAACGCTCCAACCCTTCCGCTCTAACACGTCAACCCAACGCTCTAGCCCTCGCCCTCTAACTCGTTTACCCAACGCTTACCTCCAACACTTCAACCCGTAACACTCCAACCGTCGTCCCTAACACTTCAACTCTACGCGTTAACCCAGCACTCTAACGTCGCACACTAACGCTCTGACCCTCGTCCCTAACACGTTAACAAAACACTTCAACTCGTCCCTAGCACGTAAACCCAACGCTCTGACCCTCGTCCTTAACGCTTCGACCCTCGCACACTAACGCTCCAACCCTTCCGCTCTAACACGTCAACCCAACGCTCTAGCCCTCGCCCTCTAACTCGTTTACCCAACGCTTACCTCCAACACTTCAACCCGTAACACTCCAACCGTCGTCCCTAACACTTCAACTCTACGCGTTAACCCAGCACTCTAACGTCGCACACTAACGCTCTGACCCTCGTCCCTAACACGTTAACAAAACACTTCAACTCGTCCCTAGCACGTAAACCCAACGCTCTGACCCTCGTCCTTAACGCTTCGACCCTCGCACACTAACGCTCCAACCCTTCCGCTCTAACACGTCAACCCAACGCTCTAGCCCTCGCCCTCTAACTCGTTTACCCAACGCTTACCTCCAACACTTCAACCCGTAACACTCCAACCGTCGTCCCTAACACTTCAACTCTACGCGTTAACCCAGCACTCTAACGTCGCACACTAACGCTCTGACCCTCGTCCCTAACACGTTAACAAAACACTTCAACTCGTCCCTAGCACGTAAACCCAACGCTCTGACCCTCGTCCTTAACGCTTCGACCCTCGCACACTAACGCTCCAACCCTTCCGCTCTAACACGTCAACCCAACGCTCTAGCCCTCGCCCTCTAACTCGTTTACCCAACGCTTACCTCCAACACTTCAACCCGTAACACTCCAACCGTCGTCCCTAACACTTCAACTCTACGCGTTAACCCAGCACTCTAACGTCGCACACTAACGCTCTGACCCTCGTCCCTAACACGTTAACAAAACACTTCAACTCGTCCCTAGCACGTAAACCCAACGCTCTGACCCTCGTCCTTAACGCTTCGACCCTCGCACACTAACGCTCCAACCCTTCCGCTCTAACACGTCAACCCAACGCTCTAGCCCTCGCCCTCTAACTCGTTTACCCAACGCTTACCTCCAACACTTCAACCCGTAACACTCCAACCGTCGTCCCTAACACTTCAACTCTACGCGTTAACCCAGCACTCTAACGTCGCACACTAACGCTCTGACCCTCGTCCCTAACACGTTAACAAAACACTTCAACTCGTCCCTAGCACGTAAACCCAACGCTCTGACCCTCGTCCTTAACGCTTCGACCCTCGCACACTAACGCTCCAACCCTTCCGCTCTAACACGTCAACCCAACGCTCTAGCCCTCGCCCTCTAACTCGTTTACCCAACGCTTACCTCCAACACTTCAACCCGTAACACTCCAACCGTCGTCCCTAACACTTCAACTCTACGCGTTAACCCAGCACTCTAACGTCGCACACTAACGCTCTGACCCTCGTCCCTAACACGTTAACAAAACACTTCAACTCGTCCCTAGCACGTAAACCCAACGCTCTGACCCTCGTCCTTAACGCTTCGACCCTCGCACACTAACGCTCCAACCCTTCCGCTCTAACACGTCAACCCAACGCTCTAGCCCTCGCCCTCTAACTCGTTTACCCAACGCTTACCTCCAACACTTCAACCCGTAACACTCCAACCGTCGTCCCTAACACTTCAACTCTACGCGTTAACCCAGCACTCTAACGTCGCACACTAACGCTCTGACCCTCGTCCCTAACACGTTAACAAAACACTTCAACTCGTCCCTAGCACGTAAACCCAACGCTCTGACCCTCGTCCTTAACGCTTCGACCCTCGCACACTAACGCTCCAACCCTTCCGCTCTAACACGTCAACCCAACGCTCTAGCCCTCGCCCTCTAACTCGTTTACCCAACGCTTACCTCCAACACTTCAACCCGTAACACTCCAACCGTCGTCCCTAACACTTCAACTCTACGCGTTAACCCAGCACTCTAACGTCGCACACTAACGCTCTGACCCTCGTCCCTAACACGTTAACAAAACACTTCAACTCGTCCCTAGCACGTAAACCCAACGCTCTGACCCTCGTCCTTAACGCTTCGACCCTCGCACACTAACGCTCCAACCCTTCCGCTCTAACACGTCAACCCAACGCTCTAGCCCTCGCCCTCTAACTCGTTTACCCAACGCTTACCTCCAACACTTCAACCCGTAACACTCCAACCGTCGTCCCTAACACTTCAACTCTACGCGTTAACCCAGCACTCTAACGTCGCACACTAACGCTCTGACCCTCGTCCCTAACACGTTAACAAAACACTTCAACTCGTCCCTAGCACGTAAACCCAACGCTCTGACCCTCGTCCTTAACGCTTCGACCCTCGCACACTAACGCTCCAACCCTTCCGCTCTAACACGTCAACCCAACGCTCTAGCCCTCGCCCTCTAACTCGTTTACCCAACGCTTACCTCCAACACTTCAACCCGTAACACTCCAACCGTCGTCCCTAACACTTCAACTCTACGCGTTAACCCAGCACTCTAACGTCGCACACTAACGCTCTGACCCTCGTCCCTAACACGTTAACAAAACACTTCAACTCGTCCCTAGCACGTAAACCCAACGCTCTGACCCTCGTCCTTAACGCTTCGACCCTCGCACACTAACGCTCCAACCCTTCCGCTCTAACACGTCAACCCAACGCTCTAGCCCTCGCCCTCTAACTCGTTTACCCAACGCTTACCTCCAACACTTCAACCCGTAACACTCCAACCGTCGTCCCTAACACTTCAACTCTACGCGTTAACCCAGCACTCTAACGTCGCACACTAACGCTCTGACCCTCGTCCCTAACACGTTAACAAAACACTTCAACTCGTCCCTAGCACGTAAACCCAACGCTCTGACCCTCGTCCTTAACGCTTCGACCCTCGCACACTAACGCTCCAACCCTTCCGCTCTAACACGTCAACCCAACGCTCTAGCCCTCGCCCTCTAACTCGTTTACCCAACGCTTACCTCCAACACTTCAACCCGTAACACTCCAACCGTCGTCCCTAACACTTCAACTCTACGCGTTAACCCAGCACTCTAACGTCGCACACTAACGCTCTGACCCTCGTCCCTAACACGTTAACAAAACACTTCAACTCGTCCCTAGCACGTAAACCCAACGCTCTGACCCTCGTCCTTAACGCTTCGACCCTCGCACACTAACGCTCCAACCCTTCCGCTCTAACACGTCAACCCAACGCTCTAGCCCTCGCCCTCTAACTCGTTTACCCAACGCTTACCTCCAACACTTCAACCCGTAACACTCCAACCGTCGTCCCTAACACTTCAACTCTACGCGTTAACCCAGCACTCTAACGTCGCACACTAACGCTCTGACCCTCGTCCCTAACACGTTAACAAAACACTTCAACTCGTCCCTAGCACGTAAACCCAACGCTCTGACCCTCGTCCTTAACGCTTCGACCCTCGCACACTAACGCTCCAACCCTTCCGCTCTAACACGTCAACCCAACGCTCTAGCCCTCGCCCTCTAACTCGTTTACCCAACGCTTACCTCCAACACTTCAACCGTAACACTCCAACCGTCGTCCCTAACACTTCAACTCTACGCGTTAACCCAGCACTCTAACGTCGCACACTAACGCTCTGACCCTCGTCCCTAACACGTTAACAAAACACTTCAACTCGTCCCTAGCACGTAAACCCAACGCTCTGACCCTCGTCCTTAACGCTTCGACCCTCGCACACTAACGCTCCAACCCTTCCGCTCTAACACGTCAACCCAACGCTCTAGCCCTCGCCCTCTAACTCGTTTACCCAACGCTTACCTCCAACACTTCAACCCGTAACACTCCAACCGTCGTCCCTAACACTTCAACTCTACGCGTTAACCCAGCACTCTAACGTCGCACACTAACGCTCTAGCCGTCGTCCCTAACACGTTAACAAAACACTTCAACTCGTCCCTAGCACGTAAACCCAACGCTCTGACCCTCGTCCTTAACGCTTCGACCCTCGCACACTAACGCTCCAACCCTTCCGCTCTAACACGTCAACCCAACGCTCTAGCCCTCGCCCTCTAACTCGTTTACCCAACGCTTACCTCAACTCAACCCGTAACACTCCAACCGTCGTCCCTAACACTTCAACTCTACGCGTTAACCCAGCACTCTAACGTCGCACACTAACGCTCTGACCGTCGTCCCTAACACGTTAACAAAACACTTCAACTCGTCCCTAGCACGTAAACCCAACGCTCTGACCCTCGTCCTTAACGCTTCGACCCTCGCACACTAACGCTCCAACCCTTCCGCTCTAACACGTCAACCCAACGCTCTAGCCCTCGCCCTCTAACTCGTTTACCCAACGCTTACCTCAACTCACCGTAACACTCCAACCGTCGTCCCTAACACTTCAACTCTACGCGTTAACCCAGCACTCTAACGTCGCACACTAACACTCTAGCCGTCGTCCCTAACACGTTAACAAAACACTTCAACTCGTCCCTAGCACGTCAACCCAACGCTCTGACCCTCGTCCTTAACGCTTCGACCCTCGCACACTAACGCTCCAACCCTTCAGCTCTAACACGTCAACCCAACGCTCTAGCCCTCGCCCTCTAACTCGTTTACCCAACGCTTCAACTTCAACCCGTAACACTCCAACCGTCGTCCCTAACACTTCAACTCTACGCGTTAACCCAGCACTCTAACGTCGCACACTAACACTCTAGCCGTCGTCCCTAACACGTTAACAAAACACTTCAACTCGTCCCTAGCACGTAAACCCAACGCTCTGACCCTCGTCCTTAACGCTTCGACCCTCGCACACTAACGCTCCAACCCTTCCGCTCTAACACGTCAACCCAACGCTCTAGCCCTCGCCCTCTAACTCGTTTACCCAACGCTTACCTCCAACACTTCAACCCGTAACACTCCAACCGTCGTCCCTAACACTTCAACTCTACGCGTTAACCCAGCACTCTAACGTCGCACACTAACGCTCTGACCCTCGTCCCTAACACGTTAACAAAACACTTCAACTCGTCCCTAGCACGTAAACCCAACGCTCTGACCCTCGTCCTTAACGCTTCGACCCTCGCACACTAACGCTCCAACCCTTCCGCTCTAACACGTCAACCCAACGCTCTAGCCCTCGCCCTCTAACTCGTTTACCCAACGCTTACCTCCAACACTTCAACCCGTAACACTCCAACCGTCGTCCCTAACACTTCAACTCTACGCGTTAACCCAGCACTCTAACGTCGCACACTAACGCTCTGACCCTCGTCCCTAACACGTTAACAAAACACTTCAACTCGTCCCTAGCACGTAAACCCAACGCTCTGACCCTCGTCCTTAACGCTTCGACCCTCGCACACTAACGCTCCAAGCCCTTCCGCTCTAACACGTCAACCCAACGCTCTAGCCCTCGCCCTCTAACTCGTTTACCCAACGCTTACCTCCAACACTTCACCCGTAACACTCCAACCGTCGTCCCTAACACTTCAACTCTACGCGTTAACCCAGCACTCTAACGTCGCACACTAACGCTCTGACCCTCGTCCCTAACACGTTAACAAAACACTTCAACTCGTCCCTAGCACGTAAACCCAACGCTCTGACCCTCGTCCTTAACGCTTCGACCCTCGCACACTAACGCTCCAACCCTTCCGCTCTAACACGTCAACCCAACGCTCTAGCCCTCGCCCTCTAACTCGTTTACCCAACGCTTACCTCAACACTTCACCGTAACACTCCAACCGTCGTCCCTAACACTTCAACTCTACGCGTTAACCCAGCACTCTAACGTCGCACACTAACGCTCTGACCCTCGTCCCTAACACGTTAACAAAACACTTCAACTCGTCCCTAGCACGTCAACCCAACGCTCTGACCCTCGTCCTTAACGCTTCGACCCTCGCACACTAACGCTCAAGCCCTTCAACTCTAACGCGTCAACCCAACGCTCTAGCCCTCGCCCTCTAACTCGTTTACCCAACGCTTCAACCCGTAACACTCCGACCGTCGTCCCTAACACTTCAACTCTACGCGTTAACCCAGCACTCTAACGTCGCACACTAACACTCTAGCCGTCGTCCCTAACACGTTAACAAAACACTTCAACTCGTCCCTAGCACGTCAACCCAACGCTCTGACCCTCGTCCTTAACGCTTCGACCCTCGCACACTAACGCTCAAGCCCTTCAGCTCTAACGCGTCAACCCAACGCTCTAGCCCTCGCCCTCAAACTCGTTTACCCAACGCTTCAACCCGTAACACTCCGACCGTCGTCCCTAACACTTCAACTCTACGCGTTAACCCAGCACTCTAACGTCGCACGCTAACACTCTAGCCGTCGTCCCTAACACGTTAACAAAACACTTCAACTCGTCCCTAGCACGTCAACCCAACGCTCTGACCCTCGTCCTTAACGCTTCGACCCTCGCACACTAACGCTCTAGCCCTTCAACTCTAACGCGTCAACCCAACGCTCTAGCCCTCGCCCTCAAACTCGTTTACCCAACGCTTCAACCCGTAACACTCCGACCGTCGTCCCTAACACTTCAACTCTACGTTAACCCAGCGCTCTAACGTCGCACGCTAACACTCTAGCCGTCGTCCCTAACACGTTAACAAAACACTTCAACTCGTCCCTAGCACGTCAACCCAACGCTCTGACCCTCGTCCTTAACGCTTCGACCCTCGCACACTAACGCTCTAGCCCTTCAACTCTAACGCGTCAACCCAACGCTCTAGCCCTCGCCCTCAAACTCGTTTACCCAACGCTTCAACCCGTAACACTCCGACCGTCGTCCCTAACACTTCAACTCTACGTTAACCCAGCGCTCTAACGTCGCACGCTAACACTCTAGCCGTCGTCCCTAACACGTTAACAAAACACTTCAACTCGTCCCTAGCACGTCAACCCAACGCTCTGACCCTCGTCCTTAACGCTTCGACCCTCGCACACTAACGCTCTAGCCCTTCAACTCTAACGCGTCAACCCAACGCTCTAGCCCTCGCCCTCAAACTCGTTTACCCAACGCTTCAACCCGTAACACTCCGACCGTCGTCCCTAACACTTCAACTCTACGTTAACCCAGCGCTCTAACGTCGCACGCTAACACTCTAGCCGTCGTCCCTAACACGTTAACAAAACACTTCAACTCGTCCCTAGCACGTCAACCCAACGCTCTGACCCTCGTCCTTAACGCTTCGACCCTCGCACACTAACGCTCAAGCCCTTCAACTCTAACGCGTCAACCCAACGCTCTAGCCCTCGCCCTCAAACTCGTTTACCCAACGCTTCAACCCGTAACACTCCGACCGTCGTCCCTAACACTTCAACTCTACGTTAACCCAGCGCTCTAACGTCGCACGCTAACACTCTAGCCGTCGTCCCTAACACGTTAACAAAACACTTCAACTCGTCCCTAGCACGTCAACCCAACGCTCTGACCCTCGTCCTTAACGCTTCGACCCTCGCACACTAACGCTCTAGCCCTTCAACTCTAACGCGTCAACCCAACGCTCTAGCCCTCGCCCTCAAACTCGTTTACCCAACGCTTCAACTACCGTAACACTCCGACCGTCGTCCCTAACACTTCAACTCTACGTTAACCCAGCGCTCTAACGTCGCACGCTAACACTCTAGCCGTCGTCCCTAACACGTTAACAAAACACTTCAACTCGTCCCTAGCACGTCAACCCAACGCTCTGACCCTCGTCCTTAACGCTTCGACCCTCGCACACTAACGCTCTAGCCCTTCAACTCTAACGCGTCAACCCAACGCTCTAGCCCTCGCCCTCAAACTCGTTTACCCAACGCTTCAACTACCCGTAACACTCCGACCGTCGTCCCTAACACTTCAACTCTACGTTAACCCAGCGCTCTAACGTCGCACGCTAACACTCTAGCCGTCGTCCCTAACACGTTAACAAAACACTTCAACTCGTCCCTAGCACGTCAACCCAACGCTCTGACCCTCGTCCTTAACGCTTCGACCCTCGCACACTAACGCTCTAGCCCTTCAACTCTAACGCGTCAACCCAACGCTCTAGCCCTCGCCCTCAAACTCGTTTACCCAACGCTTCAACCCGTAACACTCCGACCGTCGTCCCTAACACTTCAACTCTACGTTAACCCAGCACTCTAACGTCGCACGCTAACACTCTAGCCGTCGTCCCTAACACGTTAACAAAACACTTCAACTCGTCCCTAGCACGTCAACCCAACGCTCTGACCCTCGTCCTTAACGCTTCGACCCTCGCACACTAACGCTCAAGCCCTTCAACTCTAACGCGTCAACCCAACGCTCTAGCCCTCGCCCTCAAACTCGTTTACCCAACGCTTCAACCCGTAACACTCCGACCGTCGTCCCTAACACTTCAACTCTACGTTAACCCAGCGCTCTAACGTCGCACGCTAACACTCTAGCCGTCGTCCCTAACACGTTAACAAAACACTTCAACTCGTCCCTAGCACGTCAACCCAACGCTCTGACCCTCGTCCTTAACGCTTCGACCCTCGCACACTAACGCTCTAGCCCTTCAACTCTAACGCGTCAACCCAACGCTCTAGCCCTCGCCCTCAAACTCGTTTACCCAACGCTTCAACCCGTAACACTCCGACCGTCGTCCCTAACACTTCAACTCTACGTTAACCCAGCGCTCTAACGTCGCACGCTAACACTCTAGCCGTCGTCCCTAACACGTTAACAAAACACTTCAACTCGTCCCTAGCACGTCAACCCAACGCTCTGACCCTCGTCCTTAACGCTTCGACCCTCGCACACTAACGCTCTAGCCCTTCAGCTCTAACGCGTCAACCCAACGCTCTAGCCCTCGCCCTCAAACTCGTTTACCCACTACCAACTTCAACCCGTAACACTCCAACCGTCGTCCCTAACACTTCAACTCTACGTTAACCCAGCACTCTAACGTCGCACACTAACACTCTAGCCGTCGTCCCTAACACGTTAACAAAACACTTCAACTCGTCCCTAGCACGTCAACCCAACGCTCTGACCCTCGTCCTTAACGCTTCGACCCTCGCACACTAACGCTCAACCCTTCAACTCTAACGCGTCAACCCAACGCTCTAGCCCTCGCCCTCAAACTCGTTTACCCAACGCTTCAACTCACCGTAACACTCCAACCGTCGTCCCTAACACTTCAACTCTACGCGTTAACCCAGCACTCTAACGTCGCACGCTAACACTCTAGCCGTCGTCCCTAACACGTTAACAAAACACTTCAACTCGTCCCTAGCACGTCAACCCAACGCTCTGACCCTCGTCCTTAACGCTTCGACCCTCGCACACTAACGCTCTAGCCCTTCAACTCTAACGCGTCAACCCAACGCTCTAGCCCTCGCCCTCAAACTCGTTTACCCAACGCTTCAACCCGTAACACTCCGACCGTCGTCCCTAACACTTCAACTCTACGTTAACCCAGCGCTCTAACGTCGCACGCTAACACTCTAGCCGTCGTCCCTAACACGTTAACAAAACACTTCAACTCGTCCCTAGCACGTCAACCCAACGCTCTGACCCTCGTCCTTAACGCTTCGACCCTCGCACACTAACGCTCTAGCCCTTCAACTCTAACGCGTCAACCCAACGCTCTAGCCCTCGCCCTCAAACTCGTTTACCCAACGCTTCAACCCGTAACACTCCGACCGTCGTCCCTAACACTTCAACTCTACGTTAACCCAGCGCTCTAACGTCGCACGCTAACACTCTAGCCGTCGTCCCTAACACGTTAACAAAACACTTCAACTCGTCCCTAGCACGTCAACCCAACGCTCTGACCCTCGTCCTTAACGCTTCGACCCTCGCACACTAACGCTCCTAGCCCTTCCGCTCTAACGCGTCAACCCAACGCTCTAGCCCTCGCCCTCAAACTCGTTTACCCAACGCTTCAACTCACCGTAACACTCCGACCGTCGTCCCTAACACTTCAACTCTACGTTAACCCAGCACTCTAACGTCGCACGCTAACACTCTAGCCGTCGTCCCTAACACGTTAACAAAACACTTCAACTCGTCCCTAGCACGTCAACCCAACGCTCTGACCCTCGTCCTTAACGCTTCGACCCTCGCACACTAACGCTCAACCCTTCAACTCTAACGCGTCAACCCAACGCTCTAGCCCTCGCCCTCTAACTCGTTTACCCAACGCTTCAACTACCGTAACACTCCGACCGTCGTCCCTAACACTTCAACTCTACGCGTTAACCCAGCACTCTAACGTCGCACACTAACACTCTAGCCGTCGTCCCTAACACGTTAACAAAACACTTCAACTCGTCCCTAGCACGTCAACCCAACGCTCTGACCCTCGTCCTTAACGCTTCGACCCTCGCACACTAACGCTCTAGCCCTTCAACTCTAACGCGTCAACCCAACGCTCTAGCCCTCGCCCTCAAACTCGTTTACCCAACGCTTCAACCCGTAACACTCCGACCGTCGTCCCTAACACTTCAACTCTACGTTAACCCAGCGCTCTAACGTCGCACGCTAACACTCTAGCCGTCGTCCCTAACACGTTAACAAAACACTTCAACTCGTCCCTAGCACGTCAACCCAACGCTCTGACCCTCGTCCTTAACGCTTCGACCCTCGCACACTAACGCTCTAGCCCTTCAACTCTAACGCGTCAACCCAACGCTCTAGCCCTCGCCCTCAAACTCGTTTACCCAACGCTTCAACCCGTAACACTCCGACCGTCGTCCCTAACACTTCAACTCTACGTTAACCCAGCGCTCTAACGTCGCACGCTAACACTCTAGCCGTCGTCCCTAACACGTTAACAAAACACTTCAACTCGTCCCTAGCACGTCAACCCAACGCTCTGACCCTCGTCCTTAACGCTTCGACCCTCGCACACTAACGCTCTAGCCCTTCAACTCTAACGCGTCAACCCAACGCTCTAGCCCTCGCCCTCAAACTCGTTTACCCAACGCTTCAACCCGTAACACTCCGACCGTCGTCCCTAACACTTCAACTCTACGTTAACCCAGCGCTCTAACGTCGCACGCTAACACTCTAGCCGTCGTCCCTAACACGTTAACAAAACACTTCAACTCGTCCCTAGCACGTCAACCCAACGCTCTGACCCTCGTCCTTAACGCTTCGACCCTCGCACACTAACGCTCTAGCCCTTCAACTCTAACGCGTCAACCCAACGCTCTAGCCCTCGCCCTCAAACTCGTTTACCCAACGCTTCAACCCGTAACACTCCGACCGTCGTCCCTAACACTTCAACTCTACGTTAACCCAGCGCTCTAACGTCGCACGCTAACACTCTAGCCGTCGTCCCTAACACGTTAACAAAACACTTCAACTCGTCCCTAGCACGTCAACCCAACGCTCTGACCCTCGTCCTTAACGCTTCGACCCTCGCACACTAACGCTCTAGCCCTTCAACTCTAACGCGTCAACCCAACGCTCTAGCCCTCGCCCTCAAACTCGTTTACCCAACGCTTCAACCCGTAACACTCCGACCGTCGTCCCTAACACTTCAACTCTACGTTAACCCAGCGCTCTAACGTCGCACGCTAACACTCTAGCCGTCGTCCCTAACACGTTAACAAAACACTTCAACTCGTCCCTAGCACGTCAACCCAACGCTCTGACCCTCGTCCTTAACGCTTCGACCCTCGCACACTAACGCTCTAGCCCTTCAACTCTAACGCGTCAACCCAACGCTCTAGCCCTCGCCCTCAAACTCGTTTACCCAACGCTTAACGCTTCAACCCGTAACACTCCGACCGTCGTCCCTAACACTTCAACTCTACGTTAACCCAGCGCTCTAACGTCGCACGCTAACACTCTAGCCGTCGTCCCTAACACGTTAACAAAACACTTCAACTCGTCCCTAGCACGTCAACCCAACGCTCTGACCCTCGTCCTTAACGCTTCGACCCTCGCACACTAACGCTCTAGCCCTTCAACTCTAACGCGTCAACCCAACGCTCTAGCCCTCGCCCTCAAACTCGTTTACCCAACGCTTCAACCCGTAACACTCCGACCGTCGTCCCTAACACTTCAACTCTACGTTAACCCAGCGCTCTAACGTCGCACGCTAACACTCTAGCCGTCGTCCCTAACACGTTAACAAAACACTTCAACTCGTCCCTAGCACGTCAACCCAACGCTCTGACCCTCGTCCTTAACGCTTCGACCCTCGCACACTAACGCTCTAGCCCTTCAACTCTAACGCGTCAACCCAACGCTCTAGCCCTCGCCCTCAAACTCGTTTACCCAACGCTTCAACTCACCGTAACACTCCGACCGTCGTCCCTAACACTTCAACTCTACGTTAACCCAGCGCTCTAACGTCGCACGCTAACACTCTAGCCGTCGTCCCTAACACGTTAACAAAACACTTCAACTCGTCCCTAGCACGTCAACCCAACGCTCTGACCCTCGTCCTTAACGCTTCGACCCTCGCACACTAACGCTCTAGCCCTTCAACTCTAACGCGTCAACCCAACGCTCTAGCCCTCGCCCTCAAACTCGTTTACCCAACGCTTCAACTCACCGTAACACTCCGACCGTCGTCCCTAACACTTCAACTCTACGTTAACCCAGCGCTCTAACGTCGCACGCTAACACTCTAGCCGTCGTCCCTAACACGTTAACAAAACACTTCAACTCGTCCCTAGCACGTCAACCCAACGCTCTGACCCTCGTCCTTAACGCTTCGACCCTCGCACACTAACGCTCTAGCCCTTCAACTCTAACGCGTCAACCCAACGCTCTAGCCCTCGCCCTCAAACTCGTTTACCCAACGCTTCAACCCGTAACACTCCGACCGTCGTCCCTAACACTTCAACTCTACGTTAACCCAGCGCTCTAACGTCGCACGCTAACACTCTAGCCGTCGTCCCTAACACGTTAACAAAACACTTCAACTCGTCCCTAGCACGTCAACCCAACGCTCTGACCCTCGTCCTTAACGCTTCGACCCTCGCACACTAACGCTCTAGCCCTTCAACTCTAACGCGTCAACCCAACGCTCTAGCCCTCGCCCTCAAACTCGTTTACCCAACGCTTCAACCCGTAACACTCCGACCGTCGTCCCTAACACTTCAACTCTACGTTAACCCAGCGCTCTAACGTCGCACGCTAACACTCTAGCCGTCGTCCCTAACACGTTAACAAAACACTTCAACTCGTCCCTAGCACGTCAACCCAACGCTCTGACCCTCGTCCTTAACGCTTCGACCCTCGCACACTAACGCTCTAGCCCTTCAACTCTAACGCGTCAACCCAACGCTCTAGCCCTCGCCCTCAAACTCGTTTACCCAACGCTTCAACCCGTAACACTCCGACCGTCGTCCCTAACACTTCAACTCTACGTTAACCCAGCGCTCTAACGTCGCACGCTAACACTCTAGCCGTCGTCCCTAACACGTTAACAAAACACTTCAACTCGTCCCTAGCACGTCAACCCAACGCTCTGACCCTCGTCCTTAACGCTTCGACCCTCGCACACTAACGCTCTAGCCCTTCAACTCTAACGCGTCAACCCAACGCTCTAGCCCTCGCCCTCAAACTCGTTTACCCAACGCTTCAACCCGTAACACTCCGACCGTCGTCCCTAACACTTCAACTCTACGTTAACCCAGCGCTCTAACGTCGCACGCTAACACTCTAGCCGTCGTCCCTAACACGTTAACAAAACACTTCAACTCGTCCCTAGCACGTCAACCCAACGCTCTGACCCTCGTCCTTAACGCTTCGACCCTCGCACACTAACGCTCTAGCCCTTCAACTCTAACGCGTCAACCCAACGCTCTAGCCCTCGCCCTCAAACTCGTTTACCCAACGCTTCAACCCGTAACACTCCGACCGTCGTCCCTAACACTTCAACTCTACGTTAACCCAGCGCTCTAACGTCGCACGCTAACACTCTAGCCGTCGTCCCTAACACGTTAACAAAACACTTCAACTCGTCCCTAGCACGTCAACCCAACGCTCTGACCCTCGTCCTTAACGCTTCGACCCTCGCACACTAACGCTCTAGCCCTTCAACTCTAACGCGTCAACCCAACGCTCTAGCCCTCGCCCTCAAACTCGTTTACCCAACGCTTCAACCCGTAACACTCCGACCGTCGTCCCTAACACTTCAACTCTACGTTAACCCAGCGCTCTAACGTCGCACGCTAACACTCTAGCCGTCGTCCCTAACACGTTAACAAAACACTTCAACTCGTCCCTAGCACGTCAACCCAACGCTCTGACCCTCGTCCTTAACGCTTCGACCCTCGCACACTAACGCTCTAGCCCTTCAACTCTAACGCGTCAACCCAACGCTCTAGCCCTCGCCCTCAAACTCGTTTACCCAACGCTTCAACCCGTAACACTCCGACCGTCGTCCCTAACACTTCAACTCTACGTTAACCCAGCGCTCTAACGTCGCACGCTAACACTCTAGCCGTCGTCCCTAACACGTTAACAAAACACTTCAACTCGTCCCTAGCACGTCAACCCAACGCTCTGACCCTCGTCCTTAACGCTTCGACCCTCGCACACTAACGCTCTAGCCCTTCAACTCTAACGCGTCAACCCAACGCTCTAGCCCTCGCCCTCAAACTCGTTTACCCAACGCTTCAACCCGTAACACTCCGACCGTCGTCCCTAACACTTCAACTCTACGTTAACCCAGCGCTCTAACGTCGCACGCTAACACTCTAGCCGTCGTCCCTAACACGTTAACAAAACACTTCAACTCGTCCCTAGCACGTCAACCCAACGCTCTGACCCTCGTCCTTAACGCTTCGACCCTCGCACACTAACGCTCTAGCCCTTCAACTCTAACGCGTCAACCCAACGCTCTAGCCCTCGCCCTCAAACTCGTTTACCCAACGCTTCAACCCGTAACACTCCGACCGTCGTCCCTAACACTTCAACTCTACGTTAACCCAGCGCTCTAACGTCGCACGCTAACACTCTAGCCGTCGTCCCTAACACGTTAACAAAACACTTCAACTCGTCCCTAGCACGTCAACCCAACGCTCTGACCCTCGTCCTTAACGCTTCGACCCTCGCACACTAACGCTCTAGCCCTTCAACTCTAACGCGTCAACCCAACGCTCTAGCCCTCGCCCTCAAACTCGTTTACCCAACGCTTCAACCCGTAACACTCCGACCGTCGTCCCTAACACTTCAACTCTACGTTAACCCAGCGCTCTAACGTCGCACGCTAACACTCTAGCCGTCGTCCCTAACACGTTAACAAAACACTTCAACTCGTCCCTAGCACGTCAACCCAACGCTCTGACCCTCGTCCTTAACGCTTCGACCCTCGCACACTAACGCTCTAGCCCTTCAACTCTAACGCGTCAACCCAACGCTCTAGCCCTCGCCCTCAAACTCGTTTACCCAACGCTTCAACCCGTAACACTCCGACCGTCGTCCCTAACACTTCAACTCTACGTTAACCCAGCGCTCTAACGTCGCACGCTAACACTCTAGCCGTCGTCCCTAACACGTTAACAAAACACTTCAACTCGTCCCTAGCACGTCAACCCAACGCTCTGACCCTCGTCCTTAACGCTTCGACCCTCGCACACTAACGCTCTAGCCCTTCAACTCTAACGCGTCAACCCAACGCTCTAGCCCTCGCCCTCAAACTCGTTTACCCAACGCTTCAACCCGTAACACTCCGACCGTCGTCCCTAACACTTCAACTCTACGTTAACCCAGCGCTCTAACGTCGCACGCTAACACTCTAGCCGTCGTCCCTAACACGTTAACAAAACACTTCAACTCGTCCCTAGCACGTCAACCCAACGCTCTGACCCTCGTCCTTAACGCTTCGACCCTCGCACACTAACGCTCTAGCCCTTCAACTCTAACGCGTCAACCCAACGCTCTAGCCCTCGCCCTCAAACTCGTTTACCCAACGCTTCAACCCGTAACACTCCGACCGTCGTCCCTAACACTTCAACTCTACGTTAACCCAGCGCTCTAACGTCGCACGCTAACACTCTAGCCGTCGTCCCTAACACGTTAACAAAACACTTCAACTCGTCCCTAGCACGTCAACCCAACGCTCTGACCCTCGTCCTTAACGCTTCGACCCTCGCACACTAACGCTCTAGCCCTTCAACTCTAACGCGTCAACCCAACGCTCTAGCCCTCGCCCTCAAACTCGTTTACCCAACGCTTCAACCCGTAACACTCCGACCGTCGTCCCTAACACTTCAACTCTACGTTAACCCAGCGCTCTAACGTCGCACGCTAACACTCTAGCCGTCGTCCCTAACACGTTAACAAAACACTTCAACTCGTCCCTAGCACGTCAACCCAACGCTCTGACCCTCGTCCTTAACGCTTCGACCCTCGCACACTAACGCTCTAGCCCTTCAACTCTAACGCGTCAACCCAACGCTCTAGCCCTCGCCCTCAAACTCGTTTACCCAACGCTTCAACCCGTAACACTCCGACCGTCGTCCCTAACACTTCAACTCTACGTTAACCCAGCGCTCTAACGTCGCACGCTAACACTCTAGCCGTCGTCCCTAACACGTTAACAAAACACTTCAACTCGTCCCTAGCACGTCAACCCAACGCTCTGACCCTCGTCCTTAACGCTTCGACCCTCGCACACTAACGCTCTAGCCCTTCAACTCTAACGCGTCAACCCAACGCTCTAGCCCTCGCCCTCAAACTCGTTTACCCAACGCTTCAACCCGTAACACTCCGACCGTCGTCCCTAACACTTCAACTCTACG
Source organism: Earliella scabrosa (assembly GCA_022605405.1). Classification (NCBI taxonomy): domain Eukaryota; kingdom Fungi; phylum Basidiomycota; class Agaricomycetes; order Polyporales; family Polyporaceae; genus Earliella; species Earliella scabrosa. The sequence continues at coordinate 22,907 of JABYQQ010000046.1, forward strand.
TTAACCCAGCGCTCTAACGTCGCACGCTAACACTCTAGCCGTCGTCCCTAACACGTTAACAAAACACTTCAACTCGTCCCTAGCACGTCAACCCAACGCTCTGACCCTCGTCCTTAACGCTTCGACCCTCGCACACTAACGCTCTAGCCCTTCAACTCTAACGCGTCAACCCAACGCTCTAGCCCTCGCCCTCAAACTCGTTTACCCAACGCTTCAACCCGTAACACTCCGACCGTCGTCCCTAACACTTCAACTCTACGTTAACCCAGCGCTCTAACGTCGCACGCTAACACTCTAGCCGTCGTCCCTAACACGTTAACAAAACACTTCAACTCGTCCCTAGCACGTCAACCCAACGCTCTGACCCTCGTCCTTAACGCTTCGACCCTCGCACACTAACGCTCTAGCCCTTCAACTCTAACGCGTCAACCCAACGCTCTAGCCCTCGCCCTCAAACTCGTTTACCCAACGCTTCAACCCGTAACACTCCGACCGTCGTCCCTAACACTTCAACTCTACGTTAACCCAGCGCTCTAACGTCGCACGCTAACACTCTAGCCGTCGTCCCTAACACGTTAACAAAACACTTCAACTCGTCCCTAGCACGTCAACCCAACGCTCTGACCCTCGTCCTTAACGCTTCGACCCTCGCACACTAACGCTCTAGCCCTTCAACTCTAACGCGTCAACCCAACGCTCTAGCCCTCGCCCTCAAACTCGTTTACCCAACGCTTCAACCCGTAACACTCCGACCGTCGTCCCTAACACTTCAACTCTACGTTAACCCAGCGCTCTAACGTCGCACGCTAACACTCT
>JABYQQ010000047.1:0-22162 GCA_022605405.1 Earliella scabrosa
AACACGAGGTCATACCGTGCCCAACTCCTTTGACGGAAGTCGAATGGGAACGCTTGGCGGCGCTCAAAGTACTGCGCATGGCTGGTCAAGCAGTCGGCTGTCCCGTCGGCTCTTTGTGTACTTTGCGATGGAGATCACCCGCGCAGCAAGAATGGCTTGAGCTACCGTCCTTGTTCGAATCACCTATTGTATCCGCAAGCGATATCTCGGCTACGAACAAGATCTGCTACAAGAGCCAGAAGGAGTTGTTCAAGTGGGTCCAAGCCGTCCAGGTAGACATCGGAGGCATTGTTTAGCATATAATAGCCTGTGATTATATGACCTACCACAATGCGACGTTCTGCGAGCTCATCTAGAAGTCAAACGACCGTGTCAAGCCATTCCCAATGTTAGCGCCACGATCCTTGACGAGTCTGGTTCGCGTCCAGGTCAAAGTGGGAAGGCTGACTAACTTTCACCCAGAAAGAACAGTACTAGTGACGTCAGAGTCGGGCCGCGCGCCGGTGCTCGGGCCGCCTTCCATATCGGGTGTTGGCGGGGCTTACGTACAGCACCGGGATTCGAACCATCGAATCGGCGCTTCCGAGCAAAACGAAGAACCACACACAAGCAACCGACTACGCCAGATCGTGTGGCTATCACTTTCATTAAGAACGCACAACGGCTCAATTCGGCCAAGGCCCGTTCTCCTCCGCCGCCATGTCTCTCAACATCCCGCACCCGTCGTCTCCGACGCTCCCAAATGGCTCCTACATGCCCGATCTCCACGAGGCGCGCGCGACAAGGGGGATAAGATCGAGACCTTCCCTGCTCTCCTCCGATCCCAACATGTCACCCCTCAATCTTTCGACTACGCCCTACGCCGCATGCGTCAAGCACGACTTTCTCCGCACGGCGACGAATCTCTGCAATTGGAAGTGCTTTGAGTGTTTCATGCGGAACGAGCGCGAGTGCGATTGCTTGACAAGTACGTCCCCATTACTAACACTTGACCCTCTTCACTAATCTTTCGTAGGGTTGCTCAACAAGCGCAAGACTTGGCGTGAACACCCTATATGTCACGAGCACAAACCCGCCGAAGCTAACTAGCTGCAAGCGTACCTCGGGCGCGGGGTGGGCCGGCCGCAAGAAACAACCCGCCGCCGTTGTCCCTGAGAACCCCCGCGCGATGCAAGTATGGACGAGGAAGGTGAGAGCGATAGTGGTGATGTGTGTAATGGCGACGAGTAGCTGATTACTTCTTTGCTCAAGAAGTTCCACCCCTTTGCTCGCGTCTTCAAGCCGACGCGCATTTCCGCCCTCGAGGGCACCCTCAGCGCCCTCAAGAACAAGGCGGTTCTCTATCGCTACGACGTCGACGGCTCAGACGACGATGACAACGCGACCGGCGAGGGCAATGATGCGAGCGGCGAGGCCAGGTCAACATCGTTGTACCTGAAGGCACTTAGCTGTACGTCCAGACACTGAGCGTACCCTACCTCCGCGCCTACGTCTTGTACCAGCGAGACGGCCGGGGCCAGGGTCACCCACCTTCCACTCGCGGATTTCAAACAACCACGAGAACGCCTCCACGGAGATTCCTTGTGACGTACGACTTCCACCCCACCTTCGAGCCTCGTCCCTTCGAGGATAAGTCTGTCAAGCCCAACGTCCCCACTGCTGCCGATCTTGCCACCATCGCGAACACCGCGCGCTACTACAACCAGCGCGTCTCCAAGAGCCCTCAGTACCAGCTTGTGCAGCTTGTTTGGCTCCTCCGCTACGACATCAACACGACTTGATTCTCGGACACGCTCGACCCTCGCCGCCTCGGTCCCTTCCCCATCGAACGTATTCTCTCCGAACCCACCTACAAGCTCCGCCTCCCTTCTTACTTCACCTCGTCCTTCTCGAACCTTGCCACGATCCTTCCAACTCCAGGCTAACGACGAGTCTCCCACCATGGTCTATGCTTGACTGCCACAAGCTTGGCCAGCGTTATCAGTATCTCGTGCACTGGAACAACTTGTCCTCCTACGAGGACTCCTGGTGCCTCTCTCCGACATCCCTACCACCGACAATGAGAAGCTCGAACGCCTCCATTGTTCCCACCCTCGCTCCCTCTGTCGCTCATATCCCACCCCGCCCACGCCGCATCTGATTCTACTGTACTACTTCTGCTCCACAGGTCCCCGTCATTGCTCCTTCCACCTCCCCTCCCTCTGCACCCACCTAAGCCCTTTTATCGCCATCACCCGCAGTTGCCCGCTGTCCCGCGTCCTCCCTCCGCTGCTGTTCGCATCAACCCCGGCGTTGAGTATACGGTCCACGCACTGTTCTGGACATGTCTTGTGACCGCCGGCTCGTCGTGAACGCTAAGATGGTTGTTGGCCGAGGTTGCACGAGTCGGACGTTGCTCGCGCGACGTGTCCGCGAATGCATAGAACGGCGTTCCCCCTCGCGTCGTCGCGCTCTCCCTTGAAAAGGTGGTGTCTACGCTGTACACGAGCCTCATGGTCTCTTCACGTACCACTAATTACTGTCTATGAATGTTTTTGGTCCTTCCCTCTGAGTATGTCATGATAGTCTTGTCTCGTTCCGGTTCTTTGTACAGTCATCGTTACTGGGCAAGATAGTTACTGTGTCGTGATTATCTTAAATACTATATAGTATTGATTCTAGTGCAAAGGACGTTGAAGATTCCGGTTCTCAGATTTTCCGGTTCTTCAGATGCTCTGGACCTGGTCCACTGGCAGTGGCATCACGTGCCATCGATGTACGGATCGAATTCTCCTGCCCATGTTGACCCGAGTCCTCCTCCCCCCTCCCGTTCCATTAAGGGCTAAGGTGCACCATTCTCTGAATGTAACGACGATGATATGTACGACGTGGGGGCACAGCGAGAGCTGGCTGACTTTAAATTCCACCCATTGACAAAAGACCCCTCCCCCGCAAGTATACTCATATGTATGTTCTCTCAGGCACCGTAAGCCTCGCCCTGCTTACGTGTACTCGTCTACGCCACCGGCTTCTCTGCATCTCGTAACGCGCACGTGCTTCGTCTCTCAGGCTCGTCTCTCGACTCTCGTCTGTCGTTTCTCGTCTCTCGTCTCTCGTCTCTCGTCTCTCGCCTCCTCGTCCTCGTCCTCGCTCGGCCGCAGACCGTTACATTCCAGACGCTACGTAGCCGCAGAAGTGCCAGAGGTGGCGCCTGGTGAGTGCAACAAACATCTTAGAAGCTCCGGCCGGCTGAATGACATGTCCTCCACGGTGCCGGACAACAGGTATAGACTACAACTTCATAACATCCCTACTACACGCCTATTGGACTTGCATCAGTGCTCCAAAACTGCTCACGGAGGATGGAAACTGGCTGCAGGGTCCGGATGAAGTTGGTTAGTTTGTGTCCCAGGGGCTGTGCCCCAGAGCGTTGCCGCGTTCTGTCTCTTGAAGTTGAAGTGGCCCCGTTGTCTTATGCTGTGAGTCTCTGCCCATTCTCGTTTGGTCGCTGGGCTCAACTGACTCCTTTCAGCTGCAAATTCCTACTCATCTCGGCATAGCGTCTACGTCACGTCCTTGCGTCGATCATTTTTGGCGATCTGTGCGCGAGAGCCCAGGATTCGACCAGGTCGACGATCAGACCCTTCTCGCAATTGGCACTATGGTCGACTTGTTGCTGTTCTTCGCGCGTGAACCTCCCGACGAAGACGCTGGGTATTACTGGGGCGAATTTCACGATCAAATGCACGCCAATTTCGAAATGCCAGATGAAATGGACTCGGCTGAGACAGTCCGCACGCTGCTATGTATCAGAGATTGGGCGGAATACGAGATACCTGTGAGTCCCCATCGATGCTTAGAGACAAATGGTTCACTCATACAAGATCAGGAGGCATGGACCGACGATATGAGTAATCTGGCTTTGCAAGACGGAGCTGGTGGTGCCCGCATTCCGGCTCAATAGCCGCCACTCCTCTACCTCCTTCGCTTCCTTTGCTCCCCTCGCGTCATCCGCCCCTCCTTCTGTGCTGTTTGGCTCACTGTCTTCTTACGGAGAGGGAACGCCGTCTCTTATTTGCTCGCGACTCGTTACCCTTCTAATCTCAGGCCGCGCTTGTTGTAATTCTTATGCATCATGCCCTCTCAAAACCACACCGTCTTCCAATCCCATCATTCCTCACTGTCTACTCGTACCCAATAAGGGGACACTGTCTGGCACGCCCTGGATGCTCTTCAAGCAAGCTAGCAATCACATCCACAACGAGCACCGTCTCGTCTTAGCCCTCTGCAATCAATGTGGCCTCAGCAGTCTCGTCACGATGTTCAATCCCGTCAAGAACATCACTCCCAAGATACGCGCAGGCCTGCGACAGCGAATACCGATAGCTTACGTACCTACTCAACGCCGTCATGCGGGACGTAGATGTCTCATTCAGCATGCCTCGTGACCTCACTCCTACCGGACACGACGATCGTGGTCTCAGGGAGCCCCGACATTGAGCGCACCTTGCGCATGGTCAGTGAATCCATGGTGACAGAACTGCGTATAGGAATGTGGACCGACGTGCTGACGAAAGTAGACGGTGCCTCAGTTCTCCTCGCGGGCAACCCAAGTGGGGCCTTCTTCATACCAATGACTTGTACGGTCGTCTCCTACGTTATCTGTCTGACGTTCGTAGGGCTGATCGGGGCACAACACCACTCCCTGACAGATGCCCGGAGGAACGTGCCTGACCACGCGAGGAACCCTGCTTTAACTCCCTGTTCCCGCTGAGAGAGCTGGGAGGTAGAACCAGCAGCGTGAACCTCCAAACGAACGAGGACGAGAGGTCGAAGAAGACGGAAGGGATCGCTCGCTCGCCGCCCGTGGTACAGAACAGCTCCCGCCTGAACGTGAATCGTGGCGGGTGCCTCCTGGAACGTCTCAACACCCGCGAGAAGGACGCTGCGTGGTTGCGCGACAGGGTCGACATACTTCCCCAAGCGAGCATGCCCAGCGCGCGTGGACAGCGAAAGTTAGGGACACAGTGACGACAACGGCAGGGCGGCCGTGAAGGGGGATGTAGGCGGCAGAGTAAGTCTCGCAGAGGAGTGGTGGTGGCAGGGAGGGCGTCGCGTGATCCATCTGCTGTGGGCGTGCGGCAGAAGGACTCGAGTGACTTTGCATCTATGTATCTACAATGTGTGCTGTCTTGCTCGAGCCCGTAATCATATCGCCAGTACATTGGTTGACTGTTTGTTGTCAAATGGACAGATGGCTGAACTTGCGTGCGGCTCGAAGACTGCAGGATGTCGACATCCAGCTCGAAGCGCTTACACGAGTCGTTCAATTCGTGCGTTCAACTGGTTTCCACGGACTCGAGCTCATATCTGACTCCCGATTCCATCGATATCCTAGCACAACTCTCCTCTTAACTCCTTAGAACGTATGCAGTGACTTTCCTATACGCACTCAGGCTGTGGAGACGCGCTATGCCACTGACGGCACCAGGATGCTTCGAAACGCACGGTATGTACATATGTCTTGCAGCTGGATGAAACAGACGATGACGATCGATCCGTATTTCAGATTATTGTCCTACCAGAAGAGGAGACTGGTACATCAATATGATACCGAGATAATACGTATACGAAGAACGTGAGGCGGACTGAGGCGTACTCCTCACCATGCCCATATCTTCAAAGTCGTTCCTTACATCTTCGAAGGTCATCGCAGACTTGAGCAGGCTTGGAGACGACGATGTTGCCTTGTTGACTTCCCAGAAGCAATATATGTTCGCCGTTCCGAATCCCCACAAGTCAAGCATAGGAGGCTTGTGTCGCGCTTGATACACGAAAACGTCAGCATTCAGTTCACGACGAATAGACATGGCCAGGCTTACTGTGGTGTTGTTGACTGTCGCCAACAGGACGACCCGAGCGGTCGGTGCGCGAAAGAGGTTTCTCGGGGAGGGGGAAGGAGGGTAACGCATACCCTGTAAACGGGTCATCAGGATCTATCATAGGCATTTGTTTAGAGTGCATACCTTCTTGCCACACGGGTCTGGAGCCTCTCCTTCACGCTCCTGGCCATACCCACGACGAGCCTGGGATATTGTCGGTAGGGACGCTGTCGGTGGCAGCGCGTGGAGAGGCGCACTACGGTGATACATTGGCGGCCGCGCTAGAAGTTTACGCGGCGGAGAACGAAGGACGTGTCGAACGGTGTGACGGGACTTGATTCGAGTTGACTGTCCCAACGTCTTGCCTCGTTTCCGTCCCTGCGCCGATCAGGCTCTGGATGGGTACGACCGAGACCATAACCGGAAGAAGGCCCAGGAGCATCCATACTCGATAGGGACGTACATCTCGTGGGGACGTGAGCGACATCGCAGATAATGCATAAGACGTCGCGGGGAACCATGGCTTTGAGGGAGCCCCTCCGCTAGGGCAGGTCCGGATGCATACGCGAACCATCGACACGAGGCGGCCGAGTAACTCCGTTCAATGGCGGCGCGTCGAACCCCTTCGCGTCTGCATCCCGCGACCCTCGTCGAGACGGTGGTGGCGGACCAGACGGATGGTAACGAGGGCTTCTCCAGGATTGTGACATAACGGGATAAGCGGCTGACCTGCATGGCTGGCGTTCGGTATAGGCGCGAATGACGATGGGTCGGAGCGCCTTGGTGGCGAACGTTGCCCTGTAATAGAGAAGGACAATGTCAGTCAAAGAGGCGACAGGAGCGACGAGCATGAGGAAGGAAGACAAGAAGGGACATGGTAGTCTCGCGTAATAATGACTGGCGACGTGGATAGAAGAGAGCTCACCTCAACTGTGCTCCAGCAGCTTGAGGTGCTTCATTATCCTGGGGTGCCGTGGGCGCCATGTATGAGCAAGACGTAGTGCGCGGGAACGCATACCGCCGTCCTCTTGAAGAAGCTGGGAAAACGACGTATAAGAGACGTTGCGCCGTTGTCACCGCCGGAGAATGAACTCACGATCAGCCTCAGTCATACCATACATGTCGGGGATAAACCCATAAACTCCAAGCGCTATTACAAAGGCGTCGTCGATGTTGGTCTCACGATCTTTGGCGGATGGAAGGGGTCAGTGATGGAGACGAAGACTTGAATGTGGGTTCCGGTCTTGCGCATGAGCTTGTACAGGTCGCTGTTCTCCGAATAGTGTTTGTAACGCTTCCTATAGTTGTTGGAGATTATCTTCTTAGCGCGACGTACCGCCTCCCGGATGGTTTCTACCGGCAAACTGGGCACTGAAATGGAACCCACTGGGCGAACGTCGTTTGGTTCAGCGTTGTGTGGGTGCAGAGGGGGTCGGGAAGGTACTAGACGTGAATGAACTGAGGGTAGAGTCGCCAGGTATGAACGAGATAGACGGTATTTTGGAGGGAATCGGCAAGAGCGCGGGAAGAGGAGTCGGAGACTCGGAGTGTGAGGGCTTGAGGGCTGCGACGAGCTGCGACGAGTGCTAGTTGAGTAAAGAAGTTAGAGTTTGGTAAGCGTGGGAGCGGGGGACGGGAGAGAGCATGGTTGCGGCCACCAACCTTACTTGATCCCCCATGTGACCTCGTCGCTGTAAATCCGCCTGCCCTGCTCATGCTTCCCGTCATCATCCTGCAGAGCCTAGTCTTTCCTCCTGCAAGATATTGAATACCTGGTCGCCGTCCTCATTGGAGGTTACGAAGCCATTACCATTCGCTAGCAACGCGAGCCCTTCCTGACCGGGACACGAGCTCTGGATGAGCTTTGGTTCGATGTGCATGTCAGTATCACATATTCCAACATGGGGATTTTCTTACCAGTCTACACTACGCGTGCCTCCGAGTGGCAACTCGGCCTGTACAAGACCACTCCGAGTTTTTTGATCAGGCGCATTTGTACGTCTCGGGGCCGTTGATATGTCCTGTCCCGTGTGTTGCTGCTGACGAGGGGTTTGCTTGCAGCCTGAAAGGTGTAAGGAAGGCCTCGAGTGCGACGTTTAGCAGCCCCCGTCATGGCTGGGCGAATGAAGTCGAATGCGGAGGCAGTGAGTTATGTACGCCAAATACCGCACAATCAAATTCTCAATCTGATGACTTCCGATACCAGAAGCCGTGGAAATCCAGAGCATGCCTGGCAGCAGTGGGAGCGAAGAGGAAATACGATTCGGAGTTGTGTCTAGTCTCAGTGAGTCGGGGCTGGTTCACTTAGTTTTTGTTCGCGTACCTAGTTCGTTTGTGTTCAACGTGATGTCTTGCCGCTATGTTAATGATTACTACTGTGTCTACCCGATCACTGTGGCAGTCTGTATGTGAGAACTGTAAAGAGTTGTTCAGTGCACACACCGTCATCTAGGCCAGAATGCCACTTGTCGACACAACGCATACGCCCACAAGCGGCCTCGCAACAAGTCCTCCCTCTCGCCGGATCCGAGTGTACACCGTGTTGGGATTGAGGATATTGACTCTATTCCCCGGTTCATATCGGAAACTGGTCAAGCCAAAGACCCCTGCCCACCTAGTACAATCAACGCGCTGCCGTCCGGTGGTCCCGATCACTCTCCTCTGTGGTCAATCTTCTGACCATTTGGACGTCCGCTTGCAGTCAATCCAATGGCCTTCGAGGTCCAGAAGAAGACCTGTGAGGCGGTCCTTCCCCCTCATATGCCTAGAGACAGTGATTTGTCTCAGCGCGACACAGAGACGCTCCTGCATAGTGAGTGCATCTATCCCTGTATTCGCGTGGCAGCACGCTCACCGTCATATAGTACAGTTGTTTCCGTAATAGTACTTCTGAACGCTTCGCTTCCTTTGCCAACAATCCTCTCACCCAGATCTTTCGTAGCTGCCATGTCATGCCTCGAGGTTAATGTCATACAACATTATAGTGAAGTGTGACGTGATGTAACTGAATGCGTTCTCAGATCATCATATGTATCTATTTGTTTTAGCTCCGACATAGATGGAGATGGTACGGTGGGGCCATGTAGGCTAGGGCTGAAGAACGCTTCCCCGGGCGGCCCTAGATGTGCTCGTTTCGGCCTGGCCTTGAGAAAGCACGGATTTTTGGAAACTTGTCTAACCTCATCCGGTGCAGTCAGACCTTTTCTAGGGCCGGTCTTTCGGGGCGCCTATTGACGGGTTTCTGAGGTAAAGTACGCATGGGAGAGGTGGAAGCTTCACAGATCTTGATGAGTGGTCGCAACTCTGTATTTTTGGCTGGGGACGGTGTGGCGGATACGCACTATGAGTCGCGCAAGTTGCTGGGATGCGGGTGCGACACCGTGGACGGACTTCGTAGCGTAAGAGATTGCCGGAACAGCGGAGGGCTACTCTTGTGAGTGACGGGCAAACTTGTACTCACGCTCGTCCTCGTGGTCGTCTCTGGGACACCTCACTGTCCTATGGCACACCAACATACCCGATCCTCTTCTCGTGTCTGAGTCGTAATGCCATAGAATCAACGCGGAGGGTTGGTGTCTGAGATAAGAAGATACAGTATGGCGACGCGAGAGATGCAGGGTTGTCCGTCCGTATTGGGGAAGCTGTATTAGTTCTAGTTTAGGCAATGCCAAGTATCCGGTAGAGAGCTGCAACTCACGTTCAAGCGAAGTTCTCAACTGTGTCCTGGAGAACCTCCTCCGAACAGAGCTCCAGCCTCGTGCAAGCATCGTTGCAAGCGTGCGAGGTTACAAAGCTCTGAAGTCCATCCCATCCGCAATCGCCCAGCCCGGAGTCCCTGAGATCTTCACGTCAATACCGACATTCTGTGTAAGAATAGGTAGTCGTTGCTCACTTCGAAGGCGTGTGCGTCATGGGGTCGAAGAGAATCAAGTTCTCTACATTGTCTATGTCCTCCGAAGCTAGTACGCGGACGGTGTTGTGCAAGGTGTTTAAATGCAAAGCAGCTATCACGCACCTTGGATGTCCGCAAAGATGCAGCTGCACCCGGTCTCCTGGGCCATGTAGTGGGCAAAGGCGGCCATGGTGGTTGAGCGCTGATCGCCAGTGCGACCGGCACCTAGAGTACCCGAGTATCTCATCACAGATTGGTTCCGGCGGTAAGGTTCGACAAGATATACAGCCGAAACAACCTCAGGAGGCGACACTGCCTCCTCTTGAGTCATGTCGGGGGTTTCGGCTTCTTGACCAGTGGAATTCTCTGAAAGAGTGGATTTCGCAGGTTCCGTGTACAACTTGATGAGAAACCCGCCTGAGACTTCGAATCCTAGATGATAACCCTTAATTGTGCTCCCGGTACTCCAGATTATGGACAACGTACGGCAGATTGGAACAAGTTTTTCATGTGCCAGTGCAACGAAGGACTTGGATAGTTCTTCCATACGTTTCAATCTCACGAGATCGCATGTGAGAAGTTTAACTTGGTCTTCCAGATCAATTGCGCTTCCTCGCCTTTCCCCAGTATTCACGAGCTTCTTGGCGGCGTACTTCTCTCCGTTGATCGTGAGCTAGCAGAGATGCGCATGAGGGAATTTCATGGTTCCGAACCTTCGGTCTGAGAACTCACCATGAAAACTTGTTTGGTGAGCCCCATATCGCGTTGTGCAAGCTTCAGTGGCTCCTTGGAGAGCTCACCATGTTCTTCCGCAGTGCTCTCCTCCAAGCGAATATTACCGGTAGTAGAGTCGACATGACACGTTGTTCGTTTGAAGCGAATGCGAGACACGGTGTTTTCGCCAGAGTTGATGGGCCTGGATCCCCATGATGTCTGCAGTACCGTGCGCAATTGGCCAGGTATGGCGACCAGCCGGGATCTGGAGGTATATGGGGCGGTCTCTGCGCGCTCAGTACGTCAGAGCCAAGGAGTGATATAGCCGTCTTGAACACGTACGTTTTACCTTCTTGGGAGAATCAGAAAAGAGGTCGGACTGAACATCGTCGGGCTTCCTTTTGTTGACACGCTTCTGCATGCGTTTCTCCAGGCTCTCCGGGTTCTTCATCCGCTCCTGCAGCTAAGTGTGGGTAGTACAGAGTTAGTGCTCGCGTACCTAACGCACATGCTATAGAGCGCCCACCTTGTCAATATGAACATAGACCTCCAGCGAGAACGCTCTATTGTCTGGCCCCTTCTTCTTCCTCACGCCACCCATTCGCGGAGGGATGATATACGTGTCTCGAAGGGTATCGACGTTATGCGCGTCGTACCATTCTTTGATAGACTGGTTCATCTCGTCTCTGGGTATGTTAACATTTCCGGGGACGCGTAGCTCTGTATCTTCCCTATATGGAGGTATAGTAAGCGGTCAGTCACATCAAAGAGTTGCGATTGACTCACGGGGTGATCTGCTCCGAATACCTCCTGAGCCAGGTTCCATTGACGCAGTCGATGATGGTGTGAAGCAGTTCTGTGACTAATTCTTCAGTATGCTGACGCCGGGCAATCGATGATTCAAGCTACACATACCTATTAACCTCATCCCCTGATCGAACGGCTTACACGAGGTGCCCATATCTGCGTCCGTGTTCTTCGTCGCGTCACTGCGTCGGACTTCCCACGCCACCATGAATGTCACGGGTTTTGCCTGGGTCGGTTGCTTCTGGTGCGACTGCAGTATAGCCATCTCTGCTGCAGACATCGGTGCGCCGTGACCAGTGGTGCCTCCGAATGGTGCCCCTCCCCCCCCTGTGCGCCCAAGTGCAAGTGTCCCAGTGGAGGAAGGCTGAAGATGCATCTGGTGCGTCACGTAGTTTCGTCGTACTGCGACGCTGTCTGCGTTGGGTTCGGGGTGACCGCGTTCACGCGCCACTGGGTCCTGCATCAGATCGTCCTCTACTTACGAATGGAATAGTAGCTCACTTTTCGCCCTACATAGACCACAAGGGCTATTGACGCTATTGCCGAACACTCCGCACTCTCCGCATTGAGGCATTGACTAACCACAAGTCAGCGGATAGCGCACTGTGTCAGGCAACGCTGTTCTTACCCGGAAGGTAGCTCTTTGGGCTTCGGTAAGGTTCGGTTCTTGCATCTTCGCACATCTCATGCACAAACCAGGGATTTCTTGACGAGGAAAGATCTCTTGGCATCCAAGATCCTTGTTCCCTATACCCCCACATGGAAGATGATCATCCATAGCGCGATGCGGACGGAGACGCAGGATGTAAATCTGTACGGGTAAAGAGCAAGCAGGGTTATCAGCCCAAAGGTCGGATATGCGATAGCATAGCAAAGATATACTGACTGAGCAGACTTAATAGAGCCGTACAGTGGAGAAGAGCTATGTCAAGCAACAGAAGTTGTGAGGGTAAGCCGTCGTAGATGAAACCACGAAATATCGGAGTCGACCAGAGACTGTGTCGGACGGCCGGTGGAGTCTGTCGTAGCGACACTCGGAACCCCAAGCGTTTCCACTGTCCCCGCCGCCCTTTATACGAGCTGAAACCGCCGCTTAAGTCCCCGCCGGCGGGCTTCCTCCTGGATGACTCACTTCGCAGACATCGGGTCGTTGGGCGACTATCTCTTCGGTTCCGGAAGCAATTGATTCATGCGAGAGGAACATCGCAAATTATGACCTGCTCCAACATTCAAATGGGAATATTTGTGGGTACTCCTCATAGAATGCTTGCCCGCGGATGCCTGGGTATTGATTGAGGCTCTAGGTACAATAACACAACACGCCTTCCAATCATGGATGATTGGGCCGCTAAAGAGTGGAATATCCCACGGTAGCTCTCGTAGAGTCGTGCGGACCCCGGTCGCGGCAACTGTTGGGGTCCTATCGACATCTCGAATACTTAAGCTAAAGCCGCACCCCAATGCCCAACCGTCCCCCCACGACATCCTGGCTGTCGAGCTCCCTCCACACAATATCTACCCCCTTCTTTACAGTCTGACGGCCGTCGCGTATGCTTTCCCTGTGTCGTCGGATTGTTATCATGATTATAAATAGACACTGTCGTTTACAGATGATGTCAAGACACTCTCTCACTCCCCCTCCGTCAACTCAAACCCGGCTGCCCTCACAGCTGGAACAGGCGGGCTTAGCCTCGCCATTTATCTTCCGTCCCGCCACAAGAAGGACGCCCAAACGAGGTACGCAGTCATGCATCCTATAGGGTTGTTGTATCCCACTTACACTTTTGTACCACAGCTACGAAGCGCAAACGGGTACAGAGCCCCACATCTGATTCTCAAGCGGGTATGTATGCTAGTATGCCAGTGACTCTCAGGACGCTCATTGGCGTCGTTGAAACCAGCCGACGACGAACACAGCTCGCCCGATGGCGATGCATCAGAGGTCGAGAAAACAGCGACGACGTCGCAAGGTAAGCATGATTGTATATTATGACTACCCCTCGGTTATGACTGAGATGTCTATAGGTGAGTGTATCGACGACGGGGCCCTTAAAGGAGTTATTCCATCATGCCCTCCGGGCATATCACTCATGCAACTTGATTCGGGTGATGGGCTTGCTCGCGACCAGTTGGCATCCCTTATTTGCCGTTGTACGGGATGTGGGCGATTCTTTACCCGCCACGCCTTCCACCTGTTCCATACTACTAGTTGTGTCACCGCCTCAGAGGCGGGCAGTATCTAATACCAAGTTGTTACCACAACTACGTTCTACGTATTCTTCTTGAACTTTGACCTTACATTGTTAATAGTTCATCAGAGTCAGCTATCTTTGGACTCAGGCTGTAGTGATAGCGAAGCACTGTCAATGATGGGATGTATGCAGCGATGCATGCGCGTGACAATCATGCCGGTTGCATTCAACAAACGAGCCAAGGAAATGTTAGACTACAGATCAGCGCAACTGTCGTTGAGTGCGAATTGCATGCAGGCGAGTCTAATTGAAGACACAAGGATGCGAGACGGTATAACAGGTGTCGTGAACAGGGAACATGATGGGCATCAGCATATGAGCAGGTAGCGAAAAAGCGCGACACCGATCGATTCCGAGCTGGGAGCATTAACAGTGACTGTCGCTCGCACTCCCTTCCCATAGCCGACAGTCGGCCCTATGAACTGCTCGCCCGGATCATCGGGCGCGAAGGTTCACTGTTGCTCAGATACTGTCAGCGAAGGGTGGTGTACGACACGGCTAGCGTCGATCGTGTCCTGCTGAGCCGGACCTGGCGTTGTGAGGTGCGTGCGACGGTTCGGCTAGTCGACGGGATGTGTGTGGAGTTCTCGTCGCACATCTCGGAGGGTCTTCTATGTCTTCGAGCCGTCGCCGGCGCAGGCGGCAGCACCGCGGGTGCAGATGAGACCACTCTCCTCACAATTTTTACCGCTGTCACGGTGTCAGGGATTGGTACAGTCAGGACAGGTGGGCGTCAGCTATGCGATCGACGTGAAGGATCGTCGACGTACCTGGGACTCGACTGCACGACCAACACCAAGCACGTCCGCCACCCAATCCCCACCAACCAGCACGTGCATGTGCAAAGACCCTGATTGACACAACGGAGTCATAAAACAGGCTTGTCGATACACATCGACCCGCGAATCGCACCTCGTTATCAGCATAATCCGTGCAGTGGGCGGGCGATGGTTGGTTGGGAATTTGAGCACTGACTCCGGCGAAGCCCCGCCGGGACAGTCTTTCCAAGAGATGTATACGTTTGATGAGGGATATTTCAGCCACCGGAGAGCCTTGAGTAGATGGCATCGCGCAGAGGCAGTATTCGAGACTGCGTCGATGGTCGCAGTAGTCGTCGAGGAGCTCTGGAACTTGGATGTACCAGCGTGAGTGCTCGTGTTGCTTAACCAGATAGCCAATACGTGCATCGTCCGTGACTTCAGTATGGGCGGATTCCGGACGGAGGTTGGTGAAAGATTGCGCGCGGTACTACTTGTGCCAGTTGGTGGTGCGATGCTAGCCTCGAGATTAGGTTAGCGCCCAGGATCATAACGGGCGTCCGAGAGCAGGTGTCTCCCACGAGTGCATTTCTCTCCGTTCCTGCTTGACCCTGGTGTACATCTACCATCAGATTTACCTTGCTCAGCCCGACTTGGATTTCCCTCGAAAGCCTGGCGACGTGCGGTCCGTTCGAGGAGTAGACAGTCGCAACAGGCCGCTACCATGGACGCCGGCGCGAGCACTTACGATAAGAAGTGACTGCTGTAAGTGAACATGCATGCACTGCCTTATACCCAAGCTGACGGGCAAGCGATCGGATACATAGATCCCGCACTGTGAAGTTTCAACCAGCGGCGTCTGCCTAGCATCGTGGGGCCATCCCTCTCCTGTCCGGAGCTCGACGACACCGAAATTCGAGTTCACTACGCGGCCTAATGCGGAGGCTTACCTCTCACCCGTAGCTCCACGCCAGTCTCTTTCTACTTGTCGTGGGCGACTTTCAGGACAAAGTGGACCTCGCAGGCGGATGCAAGCCGTATAGGTGAATGTTGAAGCACGATATATCTTCCAACGGTTGATACGTACTCTCGCGTAGGCAGTCGCTCCCTCTGATCGCTCCAAACCCGGACGCCGTTTCAAGGTCATGAGAGAGACTGCCACCGCAGCGCTGTTGGTGTCATTACAAAGTGCGTCCCCCCAGTCTTCTAGCGGTCTCGGGTCCTCAAATACGTCCTGACGGTCACGCCCGCTGTGGTCCAACCGTCCCACTCATGTTATGTACGTTCCTGAAACTCAGACGACGTTGCTGGTGCACTCTGCGCGCGCATGGTGCTACCATTGCGATGCGGTAGATGCTATGAGCCCGGCTTCGGAGACGACGTCGCGGGCATGGTCATCCCCTCCTTTCAACCCACAATCAGTAGCTGTGGTTGTGCTATTGCTCCGCGGATCTATTGTTGTATGTGATAGCTAGTCCCTTAGATCGTGTCCATGTAAGCCGTAGCTCATCTATCCCCCAACTTGAACTATGTACTTCTGATGGCCATACACGTCCGCCACTCTGCGAGTCGCGGCCATCCGACTTCCTCATCCCCGACGGCACACATGAAACAACGTGATAGAATGCCATGCAATAGTTATGACTCGTTCTAGCAAGATCACACCCTGCGTCCTTCCCTCGCGCATGCGTTCAAAGACTATCAACCATGTCCCACGACCAGCCATACAGACAGATCAAGTCATGAGTTATGCTGGTGGAGGACGTTGAGGGTTCGTGTGATCGTGATGATAGACAACAGGTACGCACCGGGATAAGACTGTGTTCGACATCTTGCATGTGCTTGCAACATAGGTCTTGTCGAGAGTCGATCAAGAATCCGTGTCGGATTAAGGGAGAGCTGAGACGAACCTCTGAGATCGTGATGATCCTTCGTCCGTGACGACGCGCTGTGTTCTTGGGCCACGCGGTCTCCCGCCGATCCTTCTTGGTAATGCTGAATTTAAATCCAGCAGCCTGAAGAAGCTGAAAGAGCTCGGAATGAGCCTTAAAAATACACAGTCAAGGTTCGGGGTAGAGTCCCACCTCGCGGACCGTACCATAAGTTACTGATATGGCGCTGTCCCCGTTGGGATCGAGCAATGTTCGAAGGAGCTGACAAGAATGCATTGTCAAACTTGACAGTATTAGAGCCACGAGAGTCAAACTCACATCTTTCTGCTCTTCAGAGAGGGGCATACCGAAAGGGAGGCCGCGATGAGGGAAGGCAGTACGGAAACCTTGAAGCCGACATGTCCGCTCTTAAGTTGAAGGCCTCAACCCTGTTATGCCATCATTGAGTAATAAGAAACGATTATGGATGACACTGGGAGTCATGTATCTTTACCGCTACTTCACATATGCAGCCCCTTGGTGCCGAGGTCAGCGTCGGTCATGTACTCTCCACTGGTGCTTGTAGGATGTGGTCACCGAGATCCAAACAGTAGACTGCTTGATGTTCCTATACGCACAATGGGTTATTGATGCAGACAATGATATGACAGGGTGCGCTTACAGGCGTCTGTTGATGCTGTAGGGCCACGACGCAGACGGCCCTTCTGCCCTCGGGACCGGGGTCGAGTCATGCACCACTAGCCGATGCCCGTGTTGCTGCTTCCATTCCTGTCGCCTCCTGAGCTGTGTTAAGCGACTTAGTTTGGCCAAAGTATGACTCATGGTCGTCCTTGCAGTGGTGAGCGATGGCGGGATGCAGTGTTCGCGATGGTTTGGGCGCTTCATTGAATGATCTCACCCCAGGCTCACTTGTATCAAGTATTGAGCATTCTTTTCTCCTAAATCACTTGGATTCGCTATGTCTGTGGTTTGGAATCTGTGCAACATCCCGTTAATTGTGTGGATACATAGCTATCATACAGCATCGACGATGGCGGTATCGTGTATATGGTTATGATGCAAAAACTTGGGGCGCCCACGGAGGATGGCATCAAATAAAAACAGAGAGGTGATGTACTCCTTGTAAACATCGAATTGAGTGATTGGAAGGACATACAACGACCAATACCATATACGGAAGTTGGTCTTCCACACACGGAAGGCAGAGTGCCATATGTGGAAGGTATGTGTGGGCGTACAATACATGCGGGATCTCGATCGGAGATTTGCGCGGGCCGACTCGCAGCTGCAGCGCTCGCTTCAGGCATGTAATACTGTACGCCATAGTGTCCGTGGTTAAAGAGAGAGCATTCTGGAGACTGGCGGCCCTACAATGTCTGGACTGACACACTGCCTCTATCAGATATCCACATATTATATCGAACAAGGTTCCATAACCGCCGCGTACAGAAAGCTCATATAGGATGGATCGCATGGAGGGTACGAACAGGGACAACTATCCGGGTCCACTCGGCGCAGACGTCATGGTGATGGAATCCGCTCAGGTTGAGTCAATGCTGACTAATTGGGCGCCAACGGTCGCGACCGGGTCGCGACCGGGTCGCGATCAGGTCGCGATCAGGTCGCGGTCGGGTCGCCGTCCCGATCGCGCGCCCACTGCCCTCAATCGGGTATGCTTATGGCCATATCCGGTCAGCAACTAGTGACAGGCGGTGGTTGCGCGCAGCAAGCAGTTATGTACAATAGATGGAGGGGGAGAGAGGAGACGATGATGGTCTCTTAGAGGAGTTGTATATTTGAGAGAGAGGAGCCTGGAATGCATGGTCAGATGAGACGACGGAGTCCGAGTGGGTACAGGGTTCATAGCTTGCGGGGAACGGCGTGTAGTAGGGCTCAAAAGAGTGACCGGGGATTCTTGCGTACGTTCTTTATGCCGTACGACGCGCGACGGACGAGTCCGTGGAAGGCCAACCAGGACCGGACAGGCTCACATGAACGCTGGTAGGAGTCGGCGACGCAGGAACGAGTTGAGCGTAAGACGACACTCCCGAGAACGCGCTGGCGTCACAAAAGTGGTACTGACATGGAGCTACAGCTGTATACAAGCTGAGAAAAATCCGCATTTCCGTCATGGTTGTGAGCGAAGCGAGTAAGTAAAGTATCCCGTAGGCGTTGACTACGCGGGGGACAAACAAGGACAAACTTCTGAAGTTGGGGTACAGTATAATCAATACTTCACTCGCATGCCTCTGCTTACATGAATCCCTCTGATGTAGTTCGTATACATCATATTGGTTGTAGTAGTTCCTGTGCAGAACAGATACTAGTAAATCAGTACTTGAAGAACAACCCGCTCACCACCGCCCAACGTCACAGCGAGCACGCCGCGGCGCTCAGACGCGACGCGCGACGCCCAGTGCTTGTGTCGCTCCTCAGACGCAGCTGCCAGCACGCAACACCGTTGCTAATGGAGATCTAACAGCCTCCATGTGAGTCCGACATGTCTGGCGTTCCGTAAGCACCGAAAGCCGTTAACATACTAACTTCTCGGGCCGGTGTAAGTCCGGTCTTCGATTCTCCAGGGTGAGGTCAAGCGCCCGTGAGCGGCCAAGGTTACAATATCAGGCATTCTACGCAGTTTGAGGCTAGGAAGAGATTTTTCTAGGCATACGAGGAGCAGAATAAAGTAGAATACCAACTTTGGGAGAGATCGAGCAGGCAGCGGGAGAGGTGGAAAAGTTTGGGGGCATGTTGCTAAAACGCACGGGCAGGAGCCCGCACTGACGGGACCAGATCACAATCTCAGATGACATTATACAATTTTGCTACTTATTTTATGGACAGGCTCGACTCGGGGCTTGACAAGTCACCTGATCCCGTCTCTCAGCAATGGTCTGATGCGGTCACTCTTCCTCGGCGCCGGGTAGAAACTATCCCACAGTGGGAACACGGTCGAGAAGAAGGCGCGCCCATGGCATCAGCTCAGATGCACAGGAGTAGCAACTTAGCAAGGAAGAGAAAGCAGCAAGCATACGACAAATAGCCGAGGTCGTCGACGAGCCCAGTGTCAAGCTCGACGACCATCATCGGGACCCGAACTCGCTCAACTGGGCATTCCCTATGCGCAACCCCCGTAAGCCTTCCACTCGCCCTGTCCGCCCTCTCTCCCGCACCACGCCTGAACAGTGCATCTACCCACAGAGTAGGAGC
Source organism: Earliella scabrosa (assembly GCA_022605405.1). NCBI lineage: Eukaryota > Fungi > Basidiomycota > Agaricomycetes > Polyporales > Polyporaceae > Earliella > Earliella scabrosa. The sequence continues at coordinate 19,387 of JABYQQ010000047.1, forward strand.
CCTCCGCGTCTTCCATGTACGCGTTCTGTCCACGATTTCACACATGTAGACAGCTGGGGCAAGAGCGCAGGCGAAGTTGCAGATGCTCACGACTTCCGCGGTGCGATTAAGAGCTCCAGCAGCCTCATACCCACAGGGAAGATCGGAGACCTGCAGGGCACAGTGGCATGCCACTCGGTCGTGGCGCACGTCGGGTGCGGCAGGGCGACTGATACGCTCCGCACGGTGCCTGCGGATTACTTGTTGCGGGCGGCCAACAACACGCCTAAGGTGACGTTGTTTGGGGCCCGTGTGTGCTTTTGACATCTGACATGCATCAGTAGGACTGAAGTCCTCCTTCGCACCCACTCTCTGGAGGAAACTTGGAAAGCTTACTGAAGGGAGGGGCGAGACCGAAAAAGAACCCTTACGTGGAAAGTCATGTGAAAATCATGTCACGTTGTCAAACGTTGTGGCGGCGGTCCTCCATAGATACCCAACTAATACTTCTGTCGGCAGTGGGGATGGCTATCATTGGTGTTCACGAGAACGGGGATACAGGGCGGGATAGGGAAGGACGGGCGGTGGAAAGAAGGATTTCTACTGTAACGAGTGGAAAGAGGAGCTAGAAAGCGAACGCGACCGTCGACGGTGGTGATGGTGGTACGAAGTAGGGCGCGGAGGCCGAGGGCGGGGCGTGTGCGCTGCGAGACGAGACGGGTGCGGTAGATGGCTGCGTTAGGTTCGTGTATGACTTCGGAGACGCGGCTGCGGTGCAACGAGCGCTAGACCGCCTATATGCACCCCACACGGCGGGAGAAGAGTGTGCCGCCAACAATCGGGGACGAATGCGAGGCCTTGCGCTCCTTTTACGCCTCACAGAGCGCGAGGTTGCTCGCCCAACTGATCCGTCCTGGGAAGCCGCCGTTCGGCCCCACAGCGAACGCAGCTCCAACGCCCAGCCCTGAGCCGGATGCGAGGAGAGGCCTGCGGGGAGTCTTGAGTTCGCGTTCGGGCAGGACGACGTCGACGGCCTTGGTGTTCAGCAGTGGCTCCTTCCGTACGGAGAGCATTGAGCTTCTGCGCGCTGCGTTCGGCGTTGAGCGCTGCGGCGGTCGGGGATGTTTGGGGCCACTTCGCGGCAGACACGGCGCTTGCGGTCTGGGACACGCTCATCGCGTGTGGACGCGGTGAAGGAGGGGAGGGGAGAGGCGATCGAGGACATCGAGCTGATCAGGGCGCTCTGCGAGGTTCTGGACTCCTCCTCTTCCTGCTCGATGGCGGTGTCGATGTTGGGATACGTCCGATTGATGGTATCGAGCGAAGGCGGCCTAACAAACGCAGGGCACTGGTCAGTGATGTGACAGGGTGAAGAGACATAGTGAGGCATACCGGATGCTGGGCTTGCCCTTCTTCACGCTGTTCAGCTTGTTCTTGGATGCCTGGATGTAGTCCTCCAACTGCTGCAAGCGGTTGCGTATCGTCTGCGTGCGGGCACTCGTCAGGAGAGCCTCCCCGCTCTACATCACGAAGATACTTACCTGTATCTCTCTCCGCAGCTGAGACTGGGTCTCAAGATGGTCGGGGCTCAGCATTCTCGCCTTGAGCATCTTAGCAAAGTCCGTATCCTTCGATGCCTTGCTGTGCCGCCCGATCTCCTCCTTGCGCGTGCCACCTGACGATGACGACCATCAGCATAGTCACTATGTGTGTCCAATGATGATGGCTACCCTTGAGCATGTCACTATCGAGCGCGCGAAAATAGGAGACACATGTCGCTTTTTCCGCTTGCCACTTCTGGAGCTCACGTTCGACCGCCTTCATCACGTGCTTGAATTGCGTCAGATCGCCCATAACACACTTAGTCTGCTGGGTGAGGTCCTGGCTCGTCTTGGTCACGCTGCCGGGCTTGCTGAGTTGTGCAGCGCGAGTACTCGCCTGAGCTGCTAGAGCCTTCAGCTGTAGGCATCGCGTTAAGCATCATTCAGCCGACTACGTGGATGAACACTTACGTCTTCCATCTCCCTCGTAAGGCCGAGACAGAGATTCGCGAATTCCGTCTGCATGTCCTGCGCAGGCCCCAGAGCAGGCTGAGGCGGCGGAACCGAAAACGGGACGGCACGCGCAGGGAATACGCTAGGGAGTGCCGATGATGAACTAGAAGTTGCCGGAGGTGCTGGTGAAACGGGCTTAGCCTGTGCTGGGGCAGAAGGCGTCGAGAAAACGCCGCCGCCGCCGCCGCCGCCGCCAAAGATGGGCGGCGGTGGCTGGCTTTTGACCGAACAATGTAGGCGGAGGAGTCGCAGCTGCTGGCGGTTTCTGTCCAAATATTCCGCCCGCAGGGGGTGAATACGGGAGGTGTACCTCCAAAGATCGAGGTGACGCCAGGGACCCAACGTGGAGGGCGATGGCGAGGCGGAAGGAGTAGGCGGCTTTGCCCGCTTGCCTGCGACAGGCGAAGGCGTTTTGGATGGAGGAGCGAACGACGGGACAGTCGCAGATGCAAGGCTGAATGGCGCTGACTTAGGGGGTGTAACAAACGAGCCGAACAGCATCAGGCTGGTCGCGAGGTTTTGTCCGTTGGAACTGGAGCTGCTGGGGACGCGGATCGGGCCTTCTTCGACGGGGTAGGCATCCTCTCCTCTCCTTCCTCTTCCTCTTTAACTTTCTGGCCCTGGCCCTCGTCCTCCTCATCAGCTCCGCCAACCGGCCAACTTGCAAGAAGGGAAATCCGCACTGGACGGGTGGACGGACGACACGGGATAATGAGTCCTCCGGGAGGAGCAGCGGGAGTAGA
>JABYQQ010000048.1:0-19044 GCA_022605405.1 Earliella scabrosa
GTTGTAATTTGTTCGTGAGCCTGAGGTTTGATGCAAATTTGCAGCAGACAGCCGTATGAGGCGTCCAGCTATTCTAAAATCATACGATTGTCCGTATGACTCTAGTCGTCATTTCTGGGACCTCGTGCAAAGTGCCAACAGCAAGCATCGCCTATGCTCAGGTGCCAAGACTCAACCTAGTCTCCTGGAGGGTTACGAGCGTCCCTAGTGAAAGCGTCAAGCACAAACCCCTCTGAAGGCTTGCGTTCAACCTGTGACCAAAATGTACACAAACCCTCAACCGGATGTCTATTTGCTTTGGGTACTCCAATCTCATTACAATGCTTCATCGTCCGAGTCCTACCTCTCTCCCTATCCAACTTCCTTGTGATTGTCCTTTTCACCTCTTCATCAGACACTTTCTCTCTTTTCACATGTTTCGACGCAAGTCATTTGGACCCACAATTGCCTTGCTCTCACCACCTCTCTCTCCCATGCTTTCCATTACCTCTACGTATATCGGCGGAACGCTCAATTGTTTCTCCAAAGGTCGGTACATATTGCGGTATTTTATCAGGTACATTACAACTAACGTCATACATTGCAGTTTCTCCTGGCATGACCATTTTTGCTTGTCATACAGAAACAGTCTGCATTCATCGAGGCTTTCCGTACACTCGAGCTTTCTTACTAGTTCCCTCACCTCCGCACAAATTCCCTGAACAACGGCTACATCATACCGACTCTATCCACTCTGCGCTGTTTCCTCGCAAAAGCATGGTCCATACCGAATAGGACAGCCTCTCCAAGTCGTCAACATCCCTTCTCTCACACGCCTGATGGCGCTACACATTCATACAGATTACCGTCAGTAGCCGCGGTCCTTTCTCGAGTTACTGGATACAGCGATGCAGCAGATCGAGCGCGGCACACCTTTGCGGCCCATGAACCGTGCTGTCTCCCCTACCAACTCGCTTCCCCGTCCCCAACTCTTGCTTGAGCCACTCCCACCTCCTTATTTCTGCCTTTTGCTTTGCTCGCCGTGATCATCCGTACTGAAACGGTCGACGGCCACGGTACAGGGCCAAAAGGACCGCTCCCGCAGAAGATCATTGCGATGCACCCAAACGCCTCCTTCATCGGGCGGAGCGGCAAGGCGAACACGTGGGACAACGCCGACTTCCGCAAGGCCGTCGAGGCGACAGGCAAGAAGCAGATGATCATCGCCAGCATCGCCATCCGAGTCTATACGCCTCTCCCGTCCTCTCTCTCTCCTCTCTCCTCCTCTCTCTCTCCCTCCCGGCTCTCTCTCCTCTCTCTCCTCTCTCTCCTCCTCCTCTCTCTCTCCTCTCCTCCTCTCTCCTCTCTCTCTCTCTCCTCCTCCTTCTCTCCTCTCTCTCTCTCCTCTCTCCTCTCTTCCTCTCCCTCTCTCCCCCTCCTCCTCTCTCTCTCTCTCTCCTCTCTCTCCTCCTCTCTCCCTCTCCTCTCCCCTCTCTCCCGCCTCTCCCTCCTCTCCTCCCTCTCTCTCTCCTCCTCCTCCTCGCATCCGCCTCTCCTCTCCTCTCTCTCTCCTCCTCTTCTCCTCCCTCTCCTCTCTCTCCTCTCTCTCCTCCTCTCCCTCTCCGCTCTCTCCTCCTCCTCTCCCTCTCTCGCTCCTCTCTCTCTCTCTCCTCTCTCTCTCCTCTCTCTCCTCTCTCTCTCTCTCTCTCTCTCTCCTCTCTCCTCTCTCTGCTCTCTCTTACCGATGATTCATGTTTCCACTGTCCTCTGTCCTCCCTTCGTCCCGTCACCCTCCACCCTGTCCTTCCGCTCTACCCTGGCTTCCAACCTCACCCACTCGACTCCCACCCCTGGCAGTACGACTCCCTTACACCGGAATCTTCAACGCAGGTCTGCATTCGCACTCTCGTCGTCGTTGAAGCCGGGTACATCGTGTTCGCAAACAGCGACGCGTCGGGCACGTTCAACCGCAATACCCACCCATGATGCCATCGACCGCATGGGCGCCGCGGGCGTTCAGGTTCTCTCCATGTTCTCCGTTGCGGGAGAGCTCATGCGAGACTGGCGGAACACCCCTGGTGCGCCGGGGATGCTGCCGTTCTTCGACAAGTGAGTGTCAAACTTCTCCTGCTGTCGTCCGCTTGGCCTTCGGCTGTTTCGCCTTTGGCTCGCTTGAGGTGCTGTGAACGTGCTGACGGTGAACATAGGTATATGCCTGAGTACGCGGTCCACGCGTGCGCGCACGATGCTGCTGTCGAGAATGGGGCCTTATCAGACTTATGAGCGGTATGAGTCGGGGCTGCAATCTAGCGGAGTCCCTGGGGACTCTTCATCGTGCAGACAAAACTGCAGCGACCAGCAGAGTCAACGGCATCGCCCCAAGACACTCAAAATTGTTGTTAGTACTCTCAATTACAGCACCTCTCCCGTACCACTCACCTCCCACTCAGCAGCTCTCAATGCCTTTCAAGTACGAACGTCTCGACAAGGACAATCAGCACAACGCCGTCCTCCGCGTTCGTCATTGACCATCAGGAGGGGCTCTTCAGATTCCAGCTCGCACGGGTCCGCCCGCCCGCCGTGGCCATGAAGAACAACATCCTCGCATGCGCTGCGCTTGTAGTCTATACGGTTGGACCAGGTGTTATTTGATATCTATCATGAGTGCATCCTCGCAGGAGAACAGCTTAGTCAGGCGTCGCAGTGAGGGACCTGAGGGCTTGCGTACTCCAGTCTCCGGTCGCGCGTCAGGACGTGTCGTCTCTCGCGCTTCATCGCGTTAGCTGAGCAATATACCCGGGCCATCAGCGTTCCACGTGTATGCACGCACACCCGTACAGAAACACTCACACACAGAGCGCGGATTCCACAGCCTAGCGCCGCAGTGAGTCCGCGGGTGTCCTACAAGATACGACATCGGAACCCGGATGGGAAGAGTCAAACACGATGACAGATGATTATCCGAATACTTACCTCCCTTGATGCTCGCCATCGTATAGTATTACAGTCTTATACCGGTCCTTGGGCCACCATGGTTCCTTGGGCCAGTTGGCTATTTCTCGGCCATCCCGCCACCGTTTGGTCTCAATCTTTTTTGCATCGTATTATGCATTGTCTCATGTGGATACTCTCAGAGTTTCGAGGTATACACTCTCCAAATGATCGTGTTCTCAACACCATTACACTATTCATGGGTCAAACTGAAATTGAAATGCGAGATCGTGTAAGATGGACACAACTATGGACATCCAAACTTTTCCCAATTCTACTTATACATGTATATAATGGATTGGTGCACACTAACTTGCGTGCGGCCTCGCAGTTGGATAGTGGCCGAAGTGAGAAGAGGAGGAGTGGCATCCGGCTCCCTCAATATGAGCGCTTGTTCACTGATATGCCTTTCTTGTATGTCGGTAAGCCTCGGCAAAAGGAGATAACGCCTCGAGACGCCCAAAATTACTGTTTTCGGGGGTGGCCCAAGGATTGACACAGTCTTGATAACACAGATCGACAAAGTTTGGCCTCGATCTTGCACACTTCTCCTCGAAATGCCTTGAGAGTGTGTACGTGCACAGTACATAGCTATACGTAATGAATTGATGACACCGATTTAGGTATGGGGAAGCACAGGGGAAGGCGCAGGCGCATTTTAATTTGGGCGGCCCAAGGACCGGTATAAGACTGTACATAGCAAGACCCGCTTCCGGCCCACCAGTAACCTAGTGATGGGTGGCGGTGGCTCTTCGGCACGCGGCAGCCTTCGTCTTCAAGCTTCAAGCTTCAACAGGCGCGACCGCATTCGCGGTGATAAACTAAAGCTCTGAGAATTCCTTTCAAAGTCAATGGAGTAGGATCCCCTTCCCGGCACTTGCTACTGACATGCGTCGCAAGGAGAGTGAGCGGTTGGAAGTTTCAAGTAAGTAGTGTTCAAGTGTTGGTAACCGCCAGGGCCGCCCAGGCTGTTGTCCGAAGTTGGAAGTATTAGCGCCGGCATCCTCCTAGGTAAGCTCCTCTGACGGGGTGACGCAATCTGACGCAGGACGACCAAGACAACCATCATGTGCGACAACCATGGACCGCGGTATGTCTGAAGACTCCGAACGTATAACAGAGTTGGGGGCGTATCTTATGTTATCACAGACTCACGTCAAGGAAGATCACGGATGACAGGAAAAACAAAAATCAACTGTACGGTATCATATGTCATAGACAATGCAGCCGGTCACCTCTTCCGCAGAGTCGGCTTGGAAAGCAGTGGAAAGCCGACCAGAGCGAGTTCTTAAGACTTGACTGCGCGCGGTTCTGATGGACCAGCCGTTCGTTCCATCAATACCGCCGGCTGGGGCGCACTTGCCCCTTGCGACCATTCTATCCCCCACCGACACTTCGCTAAGCAAACGCTGGACGGGATCCGGATGGGTCACACAAAGTAGCTGACCTGAAGACGTTCCGACGCTGTCTGTTAACTTCGCCATGCTTCCAAGCTCGATGGCCAGATTCCTGCTCGCCCTATTCCCCCGGCGATGCGTCCTTTCTTTTTCGCGACTCTCGCTGCCGTTTGGACAGTGCTCGCCGCCTGTCCTGGCGTGCTCTCTAAGCCGCCCAACGTCCTCTTCTTCTTCACGGACGACCAGGACCTCCTGCTCGGATCGCTGGACTACGTAGATGCCATCACGGAACGCGTCCAGAAGAATGGTGCGTGTTATGTTGTGGCTCTGGGAATGCGCCGCTCTTAAGGCTGCCGGTGACATATAGGATTTACGTTCGACAACCACCATGCGACCGTGGCGCTGTGCTGCCCATCCCGGGTTGCGCTTCTTCGCGGCCAACATGCCCACAACACGAACATTACCCATGTGTTCGCTCCCGGGTACGTGTACACCTAGTTAAACCACCCGCTAGTCCTGACGTGACGTTGTTTGGCAGTGGAGGATACGAAAAATGGGTCGCGAGCGGCCAGGATGAGGACTATCTTCCGCATTGGCTCAAGCGCGCAGGTTATCGCACAGAGTGTGAGTCGATCCATCCGCACTAGAGCGCATTGCCTCCTGACCTAGTGACCGGACAGACATCGGAAAGCTGATGAACGGCTACACTCCTTTGAACTACTTCAAGACTCCCAAAGGCTGGGATCACTTTGATGGTCTGGTACGCATGCGTCTTGACCTTGACCATCGAGCTTGTGCCGCTTAGACTTACCGCGCGACCTTCGTTGTAGTTGGACCCGTACACGTATCAGTACAACGTCCCCATCTTCTCGACAAACGGTGAGGATCTACTCATACCTGTAGATTGATCAGCGAGTGACCTGCTTCCACAGGACGGCTGCCGTTCTACTATCCCCAGCACCAGACGGACGTTATTCGCGCCAAAGCGTATGTACTTCTCTCCTCGCTCGACAGGGCAAGCACCGTACTCACGCATCTTTCTGCAGCACGAAGCGACTGAAAGAGCTGATGGCGGGTGACGAGCCATGGTACCTCACCGTCGCACCCACCTCCCCTCACCAGCAAGTCAACATCGTGAGTTTCTCTCCCAACGTCAGGTATCTCCCCACCCGCTATATGCTCCCCTCTTCTTAACAGACCGGGACATGGCCACCTGTACCCCTCAAACGGCACGCCGACCTCTACCCGGGTCTGAAAGCTCCGCGCACCCCTAACTTCAACCCGGAGATCCAGCGCAAGCCCTCCTGGGTCGGCGAGCTGCCCCTCATGGACGAGGCGACGATCGCGTTTAGCGACGAGACCTACCGGCGCCGCGCGCAGGCCCTGACGGGGATCAACGAGATGTTCCATGATCTGCTCGACCTCCTAGAGGAAGCGGGCGAGCTCGAGAACACCTACGTGATCTTCAGCGCCGACCACGGGTACCACCTCGGGCAGCATCGCGTCGTTGCTGGGAAATCTCTGCCGTACCGCGAGGACACTCAGGTTCCCTTCATCATCCGCGGACCCGGGATCCCACAGGGTAGGCGTTCCTCTCGTGCGTATCTCAGAGACATACCTGACGACTTGCTGTGAACCAGGCCGCTCCGGTCTCCCGTCCCACCACGTCGACCTCGCACCGACCATCCTGACCCTCGCCGGGCTACCGGAGGACCAATGGCCGACCTTCCTCGACGGGCACGATCTGAGCGCGTACTGGACCGCAGACACCCTGACCCTCAGCCCACCTCCGGAGGCGATCCAGATCGAATACTGGGGCTCAGCAGGCATCGAGGCGAGCCTGAACGGCAAGCGGCCGACCTCGGACCCGCGCAACACGTACAAGACGGTGCGGATCGTCGGGGACGGGTACGGCTACCTGTACTCGCACTGGTGCACCAACGAGACCGAGGGTACGACACCGTGGTATGTCTCTCGCGCGCCCATGCGACAGCACCGCTGACCGAGAATATGCACTAAGGCGGACCCGTACGAGCTCTCGCCGCTCGATCTCGAGGCGCCTGAGAACGCGGGGCTGGTCAGCCGGCTGAACGGCCTCCTGCTCGCGTACAAGTCGTGCACGCAGGACGGGTGCCGCGTGCCGTGGTCGATCCTCCACCCGGACGGGTCCGTCGCGAACCTCCGGGACGCGCTCGACAGCAAGTACGACGACTTCTACGCGGGGCTGCCGCGCGTCGAGTTCGGGGAGTGTCTCGACTTCCAGCTCGTGGAAAACGAGGAGCCGTTCTACCCGCCGGTGGAGGGGCCAATGTTGGGCAGCCCGTTCCGCCGGCCGACGGACGCGGTCGGCATCGACGAACAGTCGAGAAAGTCGAGCAAGGTCGCGGACGACGATCTAGCGGAGAGCTTGAACACGGGGATGCATGGGGAGAAGTTCGAGGGTGAGGATGCAGTGGAGGAGTCTGGGAGGGAGTTGACGGATGAGGAGCTCAAGCAGGCGCAGGCGGGCGTGCAGGACTACTATGCTTACTACGCGTGAGGACAGCGCGGTGCTGTTGCCTCCGATACATTCCTTATAATCTTCTACCAGTCCTTACTTGAACTTGAAGTCTGAGTGTTCCCGTCATTAACAATACATGTATCGCTTGTTGCTTCTGAGCGCAATCGCTTCATCATGCTGAGTGTGACGAAGGCTACATAGACCGCGGCCTGGAGAGCGCCGACGCGTGACGATCGGCAGTGACAGTGCACCCACGTGCACTGTGACTAAGCGCGATGGCCAGCATCACGTTCCTCAGGCTGAAGATGTTCACCTTCTCTCGTTCTCTGCATTTGAATCTATCGACTTTCTTTCTTGACATTTGTCTCGACGGCCTGTACCTGTGCTTTATTTTTTGTCTTGATCGCAACAGTTCACCCCAGAGACGACATAGCAAGCTAGGTCGAGTCGTCAATGATCAGCAACGATTCGACTGCCAGCGCTCAGGCTCTCGTCCGCCTGACAATGGTGGATGGCAAGTCTGCTACGATTGGCTCATACTCTTCCAAGTGCGTGAACCCAATGGAGAAATGGCTGATGTAAAGGCGTTGGAGCTACTGGTATGCTTCATTGCTTGTCTTTCGCCCTGGGCGTGCACCAGCCGAGGCAACGCAGTACTTCCAGTGAGATGCACAGCCGCAGCGGGGAATATGCAGAAGAGCTAGGGTGAATACCTAGCTGGAGAATATTAACAAGACTCTTTTCGTCTTCAAGTTTCAACTATAGGTGACGTCCCGCAATTAGCTTGTTCCACAGTCCCACACCCCGTACGTTTTAGCGAACATCTGGGCGACCCAGACAGTTCTGCCAATGCCCATCTACACCCCAAGTCTTTCATGCCCAAATCCTTTCCTCCTCTTGCATTACTTTTCCCCCGTCGTTCTTGAGAGACGTGATCGACAAGGTACCACGTCCTGTAATCACGGTCATGCCGACGGTTGTGAGGGCTGCGAATGGACATACTGAGGGCGATTCACACGCACCGTCTGACTTTGTTCCCATGCGTGCTGTGTCTTTTGACACTTTGACGGCTGAGCGGGATTGTTCGCTAACGAGGACAATGTGCTATGCCAGATTACGTTCACACTATCGCCCCTTTGTCATTACATCTGCTAAAGGACGGAGAACGCGCTGCAGATTCCAACTAGACGCAACCTACCGTCGCCACTCGTCCTGGACTCGCCACTCCCATCGTTCCTGCACTTGTGCTTGCTCATCTTGTTTCGAATGCTGCCCTCGCAGGAACACACCTCATCCACCACAAGTACTCGGATGCTATTCGCAGACACCCGGTACGGTAAGTTCGCGAAGGAGCTCCATGACGTCGTGAACCGTATGCGCGCGAAGGGGTATGTGTCCGATGGCCTTTGACTTTGTCACCCAAAGTGCTGATAATTTGCGTTGTACTAGAGGACAAACTGTTGTAGACCTTCCTCGAATCGTTCTCATCGGGAACCAGAGCGCGGGCAAGTCGAGTCTTGTTACAGCCGTATCCGGGGTATGTGGCCCTTCTTCCGCCAATGGTCGACTATACTAAAAGTACTCCCAGGTGGCAGTTCCCCGAGATGTGGGAACGTCGACTCGTAGCCCGATGGAGATCCGACTCACCCGCTCTGCGGCGTCCGACTCTTGGAGTGGCCAGATCTCTATTCGCTACGAGTACGAAGCCTCGGGCTCCAAGCGCAAGGACGTCAAGGAAGTGCTCTTCGGTCCGCGCATTGTCAAGAAGGAAGACATGGAGCCGATGCTGCGTCGCGCCCAGGCCGCGGTGCTGCACCCGCACCTTGATGTCTCGCAATTCGTCACCATGAGTGATGATGAGCTGCGCCGTCTTGCCGCGCCGAAGACCGCATTGTTCTCGAAGAACGTGGTCTGCATCGATCTGTCTGGTCCAGATCTGGTTGACTTGTCCTTCGTCGATTTGCCGGGTACGTAGTGGGGCATACGTCTCTTGGTGAGGCCTTCGTGACGCTAACATGAATCTACAGGCATCATCCACTACCTCGAGAACGATCCGGAGGGACGCTATGTGCGGCTCGTGAAAGATCTGGTCCAATCGTACCTCGTTGGAAACTCCCTCATTTTGGTTACCATTGCCATGAACGGTACGTCGTATGTAAGAGTGGGTCTCTTGCTCAACGATTGACACCACCGCTGCAGACGACATTGAGAACCAAGCTGCAGCACTGCTTGCTAAGCAGGCTGATCCTAATGGCTCGCGTACCATCGGTTTGAAGCACTCCTTCGTCATCGTCAAACTTTGGTTGATTCGTTGATGTAGGAGTCCTGACGAAAGCCGACATCGTCCCGTCCGTGGAGAAGGAACAACGATGGTTGGAGGTTCTCGAGGGAAACATTCATGCGACCAAGCACGGGTACTTCTGCACGCGGCTTCCAAGCAACAAGGAGCGTCTCGAGGGAATTACGGACGAGGATGCGCGCGCTGCAGAGGCGGACTTCTTCAATACTGCCTCTCCCTGGTCGACATCCTCCCGCCGAGAGCGCTGCGGAACTCCCGCGCTCGTGACGTATCTTAGCGAGCTGCTCACCCAGCTCATACGCGACTCGTGAGTTGGCTCCATGCATCTCGCTCTGTCGCTCTTGTCTTACACTAAACTCGGGATAGGCTTCCGAAGATCATGGGCGACGTCGAGCAGCAGCTGAGAGAATGCAAGAAGCAGATCGACGCACTCCCTCGTGCGATCTCCACCGAGCCCTGTTCTTTCGTCAACACAATCCTCATGGACTTCTGCGACGACATCAAGGCGCACATGCGTGGTTCCCCGCTGTTCGCGGAGCTCGTGCAGAGCAACAAGAAGACCTACGCGGTGTTCAAAGACCAGATCAGGCAGACCGCGCCTCCCTTTGTCCCCTTCCATCCTGAGAATCTATTGTCGCAGGAATGCGCGGACTTTAGCAAGCAGTACCTCCCGCCGGCCGGTCCTCACCGGGGACAAATGATGTATCTGAGGGACGTCAAGGATCGCATTCTACAGTGCGTCATATTCTCTCTTTTTGTTGGTTCGATGGCTCACCCGTATCCTATCCTTGTGTTTTCAGGCACGTCACCCGCGAGCTGCCCAACAACGTTCCGTACGCCGCAAAAGTGTCTCTTATCCGGGACTTCCAGAAGACGTGGGAGCAGTCGGCTCTGGCATGCTTCGATGCAGTGCAGCGGACCATCGACGCCTTCCTCCTCGCGCAGATTGAACAGCAGTTCCGGCAATACGGGAACCTGAAAGCTGTCGTGAGGTATGTAACACCGCCTCATGTCATGTTGGAGAGCCATTGATGAGATGTCTGCACGCTCGGCTAGCCCCGTCGTCAAGGAGCAAACGAACGCGCACGCAGAGAAGGCGGTAGCCGCCATCCGGACGTTGCTCTCCTACGAGGCCACGTTCCAGGACACGCAGAACGTCGAGGACCTTGCCGAGAAGCGCTCACAGTGCCTGTCGACCTACCAGGGCGCATACACTTGTGACCCCGCCCAGGGTACGACAAAGCCGCCTCTGTTTGGGACCCCAAACGTGAACCAGCAGCAGTCGGGGACGACGTCGAATTCCACCTCTGCGTCAGCAACGTTTGGAACGCCATCTCCCGACGCGCAGACGCCTTTGTTCGGTCACGTTCCGCCGCCGTCGATCCCCTTCACATTCGGAGCAAATGCTGGTCCGAGCACAGGAGCATCACAAAACTGTATGTTTTGAGTCTTCCGTGAATTAAGTATCCGATCTCACCCACCACCAGCAGCGTTTGGCGGGACATTTCCCTCCCATGGCCCCAAGTCATCTCAACACGCGGGAGCGTTCGGGGGACAGACCGCCACCACGGCGACGGCGACGGCGACCCCGAAGCCTTATTTCCCCGGCAAGCCAACACAGACATCTGGAACGTCTACGCCTTCACCCCGCGCCGCGCCGTCGTCGTCCGCCTACTCTCAGCCACCTCCCGCACCCCCGAGCGCCGCTCCGCCCAGCTCTTCCCCGGCCGGATCGACACCCACCGCCGCTGGCAGCGCAGCTGACCGAGCGGCGCACGAGCAGGAGGCGCTTGCCGCGCTCGCGAAATTGGGGTTGCACGTCAAGGCGGAAGACCTTGCGAAGCTCGTGGCCCCCGTACACGACGAGCATCAGGAGGTGCTCGAGCTCATGGCCGAGGTCCGCGCGTACTTCGACATCTCGTACAAGGTGTGTCTCCCCTTTCATTCATGTGTGATCAAATTCTGACTGCTGAGCTTGCACCTTGACTCTAGCGCATCGTCGACTACGTGATGTTCGCGGTCGACCAGCACTTCATGTACGAGTTCTCGGCGACGCTCCATCGCGTGCTGTACGAGAAGCTCGGGCTGGGCGCGCTCAACGCGCGGGAGCGGTGCAGGTCGTACCTCGTGGAGGACCCGAGCATTGTCGCGCGCCGGGAGGAGCTCGTGGCCAAGAAGGAGCGCCTTGAGGACGTGTATAAGGCGCTCGTCAACTTCGGGTTGTGATTCGTGCGGAACTCATACAGATGCCAAGGGACTGGTATCTCCGCTGTGCTGCTTGTATCTGCTGCAATTCGATGTCATCGTTCCATGTTGAATATAGTGTACTATGTGATTCTCACTGTGGTTCCTTGCACGTCGCGCACAAGGTGTGCTTTGACCTCTTCTCGTATGCAACGATGAACATGATGCGCTCTTCTGTTGCATCGCGTCGTCGACTACATTCCCCTCTCTACTGACAGTCATTTCCTCTACGCATTCGCTGAGTCACTCCAGGCCGTCTCGTTCGAGAAGCTCGGCTTGGGCTCTTCGAACGCCGGTACCACTGGCAGATGTGCGGTGTACATCGCGGAAGAACCGAGCGTTGTGTCTCTTCGGTGGGAGGTTCTCACTCAGAAAAGCCTCCAGAGCGTCCAGAGAGCACTCATCGATTTCGGTCTGCAACATGTGTAACGGACCTCAAACTACCTCGCATGACTATAGGAGGACAAGCTTCGACACTGGAACTTATATGCTGCTTCCGATATAGAACAACATCATGTAGATCCAAGTTCCTCCATAAATGCACGTGCTGTGGCATGCACAATCCACATGTCAAAGGGTTAGAGAGATGAAGAGAAGAGACTGATCTCTCTGGCAAGACGAGCATCGAGTTATTGGAGTGCCGTTCAGGACTCAGATATCTGTGATCGTCCTGATTCGAACGGTGCCGTCGTGCGAGCCCGACGCGAGCGTCGCGTCGTCCGGCCCAAACATCACCGTCGTAACGTTGTCGCTATGCTCGTTGAACGTCGCAGTGAGCGACCCGTCCTCCGCGTTCCACAGCCGCACTGTGTTGTCCGACGCCGCCGACGCGATGAACTTGCCCCCGGGCGAGAATGCGACGGAGTTGATCATGTTATCGTGCCCGTCGAGCGAAAGCGCCCGCTCGCCGCTGTACGAGTCGCAGATCTTCACCGTCGAGTCGCTCGAGCCCGATGCGACCTGCTTTCCGTCCGCCGAGAATGCAACGCACCACACGGGCCCGGTGTGTTCGTGCAGGATGACGTGGGCCTCGCCCGTCTCGGCCTTCCACACGCGGCTGCTCCCGTCGTCGGACGCGGTGATGATTCGCCGTCCGTCGGGGGAGAACGCGACGTTGCAGACCATGCCTTTGTGGCCTTGGAGGCTCGACTTGGGCACTCCCTGCCCGAGCGACGCGAGTTCCCAGACGTGGGCCTCGCTCTCCGTCCCGCCCGTGGCCATGAATCGACCATCGGGGGAGAACACAATGAAGGTGATGACTGCGAAGTGCTTCCTGATCGTAGCCATCGGTTCGTACGTCTCCGCGTTGTAGATGCTCAGCGAGCCGTCGTACCCGCCCGCGATGAGCATGGAGCCGTCGGGCGTGTACCCGAGAGCATGGATGGGGACGCCGTTTTTGATGGTCCTCATCTTGACGCCTCCGTGAACCTGCCAGATGATGATCTCCTCGTCGTTCGAGCCCGTAGCGAGGATGCGGCCATCGCGAGAAAATGCGAGTGCGGAGACGGTGTCCTTGTAGTCGGATTTCTGGTACATCGGGCTGTTCTCGTGGGCGTTCCAGACAATGATCGTGGTGTCCTCGGAGCCGCTCGCAGCGTATCCGCCATCCGGAGAGTAGGCCAGCGCGGTCACTGCACCATCGTGAACTAGCGTCGGCGCATGACCCGCCGCTACTTGTTGAAGGCCTGCTGGTGCTTATTGTGGGCCCGCAAGTGTTGTGAGCTATCTAGATGGGAAGGCAGAAGTGCTAGAACCTACGTTGTTCGTTAGGGGCTGCGTCCCCTGGAGGGGCATCGCCTAACCCCTCCTCAGCACTGGGGTCATTGAGAGTCATAGCATCTCCAGGCATCAGTGACTCAGGAGGAAGATCGAGTGCTACGGTGCCGACTACTAAGAGCCTAGCAGTCAGATCCTCGATCGGCGCGAGCAGCGCTTAGGTGAGTGGACGAACCTCCGTATTCATCAACGTTGATCTGCGGGTTACGTTCTCGTAGTGCCCTCGCAATGTCGTGAGGGAACTCTTGATCCTGCGAGCACTCCATGTCAGATCGCGAGGAGCAGGACTTGGCAGAGGGGCGTGCACCAACCTTGAACATTGAGTAGAGGTCCCGATCAGATGCGATCGCCATCGAGGCTTCAGAATTCTGGCAGGCTAGTGAGCAGCGCAGCCGGACGGACAGCTGCAATCGGTGGCATACCGCAAGAATGTAGTCAAGCAGGTCCTTCACAGGGTCGTATACCTAGGATCAAAAAGGAAGAGAGAGGGAAGACGGTCAGCCACACCGGGGACGCAAGAAGTGTAGCTCGGCTGGGGAGGACCGACCTGATCGTCGGCCACCGTCTCGCAGCCCAGTGCTTCTATATCCAAGGAATCGGGAACAATGTCAATATCAAAGGTTAGTTCGCCATCCACGTCCACAGTCATGGCACTGGGATGGTCGGTCCTGCGCTTCGCTTTGTAGTAATGAATGAAGATGCACTGATTCGCCGGCTGCTTCAGCTCGGACTCGGTCCCTGCTACACCCAGGGCGGCGGGGGTACGACCCCGCGATCTGGGGCCATGTACGCGCTGCTCGTGGAATGCGGCGACGGTCCACGAGGTCGTCAAGGTAGTGCCGGAGATGAAGAAGAGGTCGTCTTCCTGAAGTTCGTAGCCCATCATGTTGGTGGCAAAGTCGTACCAGTGAGCGAGGTTCTCGCGGATGTACGCCACGATGTGGCGCTTCCCCTCGATGTCGATGTCGCGCGACTCGGCGCAAGGGCCGAAGTCGAGGAAGGCACCCGATTCTGCTTCGAGGCTAACGGAATAGGTTCTCTCGCCGGATGCGACTTGCAACGGGAGAGATCTGCAGGAGACGAGGGTAGACGTGCAGGGCTCAGCGATCGACGCCACCGTGACCGTATAGAGGCACTCACGCTCCATCTTCTGTCTCTGCTGATGCTGCGAGTGCGGCGTCCACCACGGATGTGTGACGGCTACAGAGCAGCGAAGGTCCCCATCGCTGGGCAGGACCCGAGGCTGGGAGATTGGGAGGATTGAAAGGGACAAAAGAGGGTGGGACGCCACGCCGGACGGGCTGCTCGTTCGCATTTCTCCTAGCGTTGAACAGCTGCATGAGCCCGCCTTTCTTCAGCCAGCCGACGTCGCAGAGATCTACCACGCTGGCAGTGGGATCAATACTGGGATTCCAGAGAGGGTACCCGTGGCCGAGGGGATACAATGCCTCGGCGTAGATGTCCCAAGCGCACCGAATGCGATGCTCGACAATGGATGGAGTGTCCATGAGAGGAGGTATGTTATCTGGAGGTGCGAGAGGGAGACGAGTGAGACGAAAATGCAAGACAGGTTCGAGGAGGGAAGGTCATTTGTTGTCTTGGACGGGGTCTTGTTATGGAGGGCAGGTGCAAGCGCCAGGAGGCGTGGCGATGCCGATGCCGAGTTGGAATGGTGCGTTTGCATAGTTCAACATTGGAACGCTGACTCATCTCGCGAGGAGAGGGGCTTCCGTGACGCGACTTCATACGCGTGCGCTCGACTGAGCAGATTTAAGTCGCGTCCCGCAGACTGAGAGAGGTGTGGCGCAAGTCGATGAGCATTGAGCTGTCGGTCTGATGCTCCTGTCGATGTTAGGTCTAGTAGTATCTGCGTAGAATAGCACTTGGCAAATTGTGATGTTATGTCAGGTCATGCAGCTATGCAACGGACGCAGTATACGTACCATCTGCTCCGTTTGGTCGTCGACTTGCGACCTTGGAGTGGCGTATACGCCACGCCACGTAGGCGCTCGGAGCCTTCAAGTCGCGGCGAGCAGCTTTCCGCACATGCGCAGGTTCAGATGTTGGCATGCTAGTCAGCGCGAATCAAAAGAGGAGCAGACAAGATGAGTGCAGCACTGCCCATCAGCTGCCGGCTTCGCGATGTATAGATTATGAACTGGTGCGGTAACTCATTCAGTGCATGCGAGGGTGCTCCAACAGCGACCGATCTGAAGAGTTCAGTATCTATTCTGCGCAGCTTCGAGCTTGAGGATAGCCTTTACATGTGCAGTCGTCTGCTCCGAATGAATCTGCGGCTGCCCCATGATGATAAGCCTGAGAGGACACGCGACGTGAGTCACCGGCATCCTGCAGGAGCATCGTCAGATACTCACGCGAAGATCGCCTTGAGGTTCCTGAGGCGACTTGGATTGCACCGGTCCCTAACGATATCGGTCAGGGCTCTCTTGAACGTCTGGTGGATCCGGTCGAAGCGCGTGCTGCTCCCACGAGTCCTGAACCTCTTGCTTAGCGTGAAGTGTACGGGATGTGTTGCCAGGGAGCTGACGAGTCACGCACTAACGAGACTGTGAGTCTGTGTAGTAAGAGAGGTGGCCGGGTAGTACTCACGTTCTGATGCGCTCTCGTACTTGCTCAGGGTACATGATGGGATGCGAGGCTATTGTAGACTCCTCGCTGGCGTCGTCCAACACGTCGTCGAGCGTGGTATGGTCGGACACGCCATGCTCCAGAGCCTCGTCCTCTTCGAAACGGACGAACGGGGCCGCAGTGGAGCGCATTAAAGCTTGGAACCTACGGCTCATCTGCAATGG
Source organism: Earliella scabrosa (assembly GCA_022605405.1). Classification (NCBI taxonomy): domain Eukaryota; kingdom Fungi; phylum Basidiomycota; class Agaricomycetes; order Polyporales; family Polyporaceae; genus Earliella; species Earliella scabrosa. The sequence goes on from JABYQQ010000048.1 coordinate 16,000, forward strand.
CTTTGTGTGCGTAGGGATGTCACGAGAGGAGGGAGCGTGACTGCTGCATCTTTCATGATACTAGCCAGAACAATATCATTGGAGTGCGAGACGACTGTCGGGAACTGCGTCCACGAGAACCTAAGACTCGGGTTAGCATGTCATCGTCCATCACTAGGCAAAGCATCCAATCTCCGTGGACTAGCGCCTACAGTTGAAAGACCAAACAAATACGCTTCGAACGCCGACGTCGACGCGTTGGATAACGAGTAGCTGGAGCAGGATAGCGATATCAACAGGGGCCGAGAGAGTAAGCTGGTACAAAATGAAGAAGCGAGATACGGCTCTTGTTCGACTCCGCAACAGCGCCAGGAAAACGTATTTGAGAGGCTCTTATAGGCCCCACCGTGTTCAAACGCGGGACCACACAATTTACAATCGTATGCTCCACCACTGAGCTAAAGAGCCATAGCAGAAGAGGCACCTGAGAAAAGAAATATGTAGCGCGACGTACCTGGTGTGGCCGAATGCTCACAACGAATTAGACCTGGACGTTGAGGGTGACGGCAAGAGAGAGAAGTCTAGAAGGTCTACGCAGGACGACCAGCAGGAGAGAGAACCGGAGGCCCGCGGAGGGTAGGCCCTGGCAAACAGGGTTGGTGGTGTTCGGGCCCGCCCTCTAGATAAGGCAGCCGCGCGCGAAGTAGGGCCGCAGACGCGGCCACCGTCGTGCTGCCTGAAAACATCGCCCTGGCGCGCTTCCAGAAGAAGGAACAGAAGACAGCTCTGAGTGGACGACCAGCGAGGAGAGGAGGGATCCAGACAAGCGCTGGCTGCGGCGGACGACACCTGAGCTGTGACGAGAAGCCCACGTGGGTTGTGACAGAACGCGATGTTCCCACCCGAGTCGCGACACAACAACTTCGTTTCGTCTTGTGGAAGTTTGCAAGCCTGCTTCCTCTATGCGCTATCGCTCTGCCCCGGGACTCCGAGTCGATAGCATCGTCGCTCGACTGTCTCGATACGCTAAACATACAGATGGTGCGTCTGAGAATTGGGCTACTCAACTGTTTCAATTTGCATGCCTCTGGGCGAACTGAACCTCCATCGCGTGCTGTACGAGAAGCTCGGGCTGGGCCCAACGCGCGGGAGCGGTGCAGGTCGTACCTCGTGGAGGACCCGAGCATTGTCGCGCGCCGGAAGGAGCTTGTGGCCAAGAAGGAGCGCCTTGAGGACGTGTACGCTGGCCAACTTCGGGTTGTGAGAACAGTCCACGCAGGGCCCTGTTCGGAGTTGGTCCCTGCTGTGTAGTATCGGTATGCTGTATTGTACTAAGCCTGTTTCTCACTGTCTTCGTTTGCGTACACGGTCTCATGTCTCGGCCTGTATCCGTGTGCATCACCAGTTGGTGAAGTTGCTTAGCTCTGGCAGCGACAGTGATCATAGATCCCGGAAATCATAGTACAAGTACACGGGTCGCGTCGCGACTTCAATTATACGGCCATACACGTCCTTGCCCTGGCGTGAAGTACCTGTCCACGAAGTGCCAATCATGGGCTTTCGTGATCAGCCCTCCAGCCTTCGCGCCAGGAGGCCATCTCACCGCGGGCGAGAGATCGTTAGGATACCGCGCCTCGCCCTCCTTCCCCGCCCAATCGAAGTCAATGATCCGCACCGCGCCACCCTTGCGAGGTTGGATCAGGACATTCTGCCCCCGCAGATCCCCGTGCACCATGCCGTGGTCATGCAGCAGTTTGACGGCTGCACGAACCCGCTCCGTGGTTGCAGGCTCTCCGGACCCCCAGGCGAGGGTACGGTTCCCGCACCACTTCATGATAACCATCGTGATCGGTTGGTATACGTCCAGATCGGGATACGCAGCGTATGGCGGCCCACAGTATACCAGTGTCGGCGCGTAGTCTGCCTCCGCGAGGAGATGGTGCGCATCTTCACCGTAAGTACGAGCAAATTTCGTAACGAAACGATCCGTGCGGTTGTGCCAATCCAGCGGGGAAGGGTCGCTGTGCCAGACGTACAGGTTCTGCAGGATTGAACTGCTGCACTTGAAGCGGATTCTCTTGCCCGAAGAATCGAGGAAAGCGCTCGGAGACGGGATGAGGATCCCGCGAGGCTCTAGGGCTCGAGTGTAAGGGTCACGGTGATGCCAGTCCCTGAGATGGATCAGCCCGAGGTGAAGTGCATTGAAAATGCCCGCGAGAACGTCGACTACGGAAGAGGGACGTATGTCGCATGGATCCATCAGGTGGTGGCTAATCCATCGCTCGGTGTATATCGATCCGTAAACGTGAAGATAACTCCCAACGATGGTGACGCCAAAGATGGGGCAGCAGCTATTCTTCGATACGTTCTTCCTCTGGGTTGTGGTTAGCATGGGCAACAAAAAACTCAATGTAACTCTCACATTGCCGCTTCTCGTCCAGTCAGCGTCGAATTTGCGCATGGCGATGCGAAGGGCGTCGTCCACACTTAGAGCACTTGTGATGGTGTCGGTATCGGGCTTGACCCCAAGGACGACGAGCGGAATGGGGACGGGGGACGCATGGGCTCTCTTCTCCATGCCCTCGCATGATAGGAGAGCGTACTGCGTCATGCGAGCCGTGGCAGATACGTATATACCTGGAGTACTGGGGTCGACCAATTGAACGAGGCGTGAGAGAAGTTTCTCCTGCTTGGCAGCACGATCAGATGTTGTCGAATGCAGAACGTCGGCCACAAATTCTGAAATGGATGCGCGTGAAGCATCGGTGGGGGAGTAGGGTTGCTTGCTAGCACCAATTAATCGAGCAAACGAAGCAGAAAACAACTCGACTGGTGGATATTTCGCGGCAGCCTCGGTCGCGTCCGAGTCCGGGTCGTGCGCATCGTCGAGTTCGGAGGGGAGTGTATCAGTGGAAAGGTGGGACGCTGAGGACCCCGTCGTCCCTGTCTCACCAGTTCCATCCTCATCATGCCCCTCGACCGCTGAATGCTCTTCATCGTCATTGTGTTCTAGTTGCTCTGAACTGTGGGTCTTCACAGGGTGGATATAGTGGTCTTATCTCGACA